>JABWTJ010000617.1:162579-284394 GCA_016801875.1 Solanum sitiens | reverse complement strand
TCTCCTAAGCCAATTGAAGTCAATTGTGCCATTAAGGTCTTAAAGTAAGGTGTTGATGTTTCATAGCTCCTTATGTCATTGTTACTGCCTCAAAGTATTATTTTCATGTATTCCACTCCTGTTCCGTATTTTCATATCTCCAAGATGATTATGATCACCAAATCAACATCCCAAAAGTGTTATGAACTGATTAACAACAATCTCAAAGATTAAAGAATCTAAGTGAAGAAATCTATATAATTAAGGGTGGCAGCTCAGGGGCGAAAGCCTAGCATGGGCCGATCCCTATTGGTATAGAAGGGTGGCAGCTCAGGGGCAAAAGCCTAGCATGGGCCGATCCCAAGTTGTGTAATTATGAGGACCGCATCCCAGGGGTTAATACGCCTAGCATGGGTCATCCTCTTCTACCACTGATCAGCTGGTCACTTGTATCACATGCCCAACAAAGATTATAACATACAAAGAAGGTAAAGAAAAGAATCTAGCTTACTTGATTCCACAAGAGTAAGCAAAGGTGGTCTTCTCTCCTAATCTATGCACTCATATGTTGCTACTTGATTTCATTTGTGCCTTGTATTACATATACTTTTTGCCTTACATATTCAGTACATTTTTCGTACTGACGTCCCGTATTGGGGACGCTGCATTTCATGCTGCAGGCTCAGGTACTCCAGCTAGTAGACCTCCTCAGTAGGAGCACTCGAAATTTTGCTACTTTTGGTGAGCTCCAAGTTGATTCGGAGCTTATTTAAGTCCTTGGTAAATTCGTTTGGTAAGGGTAAAGCGGGGTCTGTCCCGACCTACTCTAGTCTTCTATCTTTTAGAGGCTTTGTAGACGTATGTACATGGTTCAGTTGTGTCTTAAGGAGTTGTGGCCTAAACGGCCAAGTCTTGTATATAACTTTTGGATCTACTTACGTTGGTTTGTATCGCTTCATCCAAAGTTAACTTGTCTCAATTGTTATAGTATATGCTCAATAAGAACAGGTTGTAGGTTGGTTCTCTCAGGCCTTTAGGGCATCGGGTGCCTGTCTGTCTTAATGGGTTTTGAGGCGTGACATTTTTGGAGTACTATATTTAGATATTGATTTGTTAGCCAATTTGTTGGCATCATTCAGAATTTCACCAATTACTTGTCATAATATTATCACTAACTAATTCAACCAATTCATGAATATATTATAGTATTTTAACATGTTAGACAAGCTGAATTTTCACATATGATAAACATATCAACAATTCAACGAATACTCATAACAATTCACATTCTCGAAACACAATTAGGCATTATAACAATTAACGTTTATGTAATTAATACCCTAGCATGCGGATCTAATCAAGTGTATTTCACTCGACATTTAAATCACTTAAATACACATATAAGATCAGTTAACACCACATACAACTAGCAATGCATCAAGAATAATACTACTATACTACAAGAATCGGAAATTGGAAGAACTAGGGAGATGAACATGCGATTCGATGGGAATAACCCTAGTTTCGATTTTCTTGAAATAAAAACATTTGAAAAGCCTCTTGGAGAAAGGATTCCATGAGATAAAACCCATACCTTACTATAGAATTAAATATACAAAGATCAATACGAATTTTGCATGAAAAACCTTTGAAACGTCCTTGCTAGCGTCCTAGGGTTTAGTTTGTGATTCTCTTGTTCTCACGTTTTCTCTTGATTTAGTGGTAACGTTTTCTTGGAGTGAATAACGTGTGTAAGGCTTTATAAACTTAATGTTAACTAATTCTACTTGGACTATATAACCTAATTAAGGTAGACCAATTAGCTAATTACAAAAACGCCCCTCCTATATTGACTAGGATTTAAAGATTCTTGACTTGACCGTTTTTGGTGTCTTTCCTAGTAGTTTAGGTTTTGTCCTATTATTTTAATTAATTAAGTTGCTCAATTAATTAATTAAATAGTCTATGATAATTACCAAAGTACCCCTAAGTGGTTATGATCATAACAAACTCTTTGGACCATCCTAGGTTAGGTACTAGATTATCTTTTTCTTGTCTTAACCGAATCTGGAAATTCCCTTTCTATTTTCGGTTTGAGCCTTCTAGATTAATTAATTAAGTTGCTAAATTAATTAATTGAGTCACCTAGGTTAATTACTAAAGTGCCCCTAAGTGTTTAGGACAATACCAACTCTTTGGACAATCCTAGGTTGGGTACTAGTTGTCCCTAAGTTAGTTAGATTAAGTGTGTGTCACCCGACAAGGTCCTAGGTTGTCGAGTGGCTTAGATGTCCATACTAGGTCGGTATAGGGGTGGTTGGGTAGTTAATTTAGTTGGTTAGGGCCTAGGGTTGGTTAGAAGGTCTGGTCCCATGCGGTTAGACCTGCACGCGCATGGTCCCCCCAACCGCCCTAACCGAATTGGTTAGGGTGGTCCCCTCGGCCGTTCCTTGTCCATGTGCAATCCAATGTGCTTCTTGCATATTTCCTAACTAACTATTGGAATATTCTTTATGGAATATTTACTTATTGTCCCAAGGATCCTCACTATGTCCTTGGGCACTGCTTACTCTACATGATCATTTTAAATGGTTATGTGCTATGGTACTTGGATTGACACTCGGATGCCTAGTACTTGATATGTTGAGTTGAGAATAAATATGTGCATTAACGATTACAATAATTTTTAGCTTAGGGTCTTCATTGCAGGTACAATTTCTAAACAAGCTTGGAATCTATATTGCTCATTTGGTTATTATATAGAAATTGGCTAACCCCCTTAACCAATTTTCTATACTATGCCCAATATTTCTCAATATTGGGCATTGGGGTGCTTGAGTACCCCAATACGCATTCTTAAAGACTTACTGGGCTCTTCTCTAGACATGTAATTTTCCAAAATATTACATTATTTCTCCCCTTTGGAACATTCGTCACCGAATGACACTACTTATCGCTTGAAATAAGAGAGGGAAATTTTCGGAAATCACTTAAGCATACTAAAACTTTATCTTCGTGGATGTCTGATTCACAACTTACTCTTAGTGATTCACATACTCTAAGCTTATCTGAAACTTCTTATTTAAGATCGAGGAACTTATTTATCAATTCTACTTTAACTTAATACACATCACACTCATGCAACACATAATCACGTAATAAGCCATACAAAAACAGCAACATTAAAGTAAGTATGAAATCATATTAACTCATATAGTACAAGTATAAAACACATAGTTATGGACTTAGAAAACCAAAAACCGCCTAATGCACTAAGATTTAGAGTTGTGATTGCGAAATCGGACTTAAAGAACGCTCGTCTAACTTGTGAGGGTCACAAAATTTCTTATTGGCCTCGGCCTCTTATGATGTTCTCTTGGAGCTTAACTAGGACGGATGCAATAATGCATAACTAGGAGGAGGAAATACAAGCAAGTTACCAGTAACCACATCTTCGGACTCCTCTTGCTCCTCTTTTCTCTTCAACGCATAGAATCAGTTCCTCTTAGGAGGTTCGGTTGTTGCATTGGGATTACGCCGAGGCTGAGTATTTGCCTTGGCCTGATTACTCACGTTTGGGCAGTCCCTAACCACGTTCCAACTCTTAGTGCACCCATAGCATCCATTAAACCCTACCATGTACTCATCTCTATGCGCACGACCACACTTACCACACGCCCTTCGATCAGGTTGGTCATTCCTATCATTGCCCTCCTTGTCATTAGTGTTCTTAGAAGGAGTAGGATTACTTGAGTGCTTGTGCCCCTTTGTGAACTTTGTCCTTTCCCAAACTCCAAACGCACTATTACCATTGATCGAACCAGAATGATACGAGGGCCGCGTCTTCTTACTCTGTCGGCTTCTCTTTCTACGACGACTTTCCTCAACTTGTTGTGCATGGACCATAACCTACCAAGGTCCATGTCATCGTGCAACATCACTTCCCGACACTCCTCTTCCAAATCCTCCACCACACCAGTCACAAACCTACTTATCTCATCCCTACTATTCGCCACAAAGAAGAAGCATATTTCGAAAGCTTAACAAACTTCAAAGAGTATTCCATAACCGACATACCTCCTTGTCGTAAGTTGATGAATTCTTCGACTTTAGCTTTTCTCTATTCTCTGGGAAAGAATCTCTCCAGGAATGTAGTTATGAGAATGTCCCAAGTGACGGGGACATCCCTAGGTGTTCGACCATCTCCCCACATCCTGTGCCACACTTGAGCCACATCTTTGAGTTGATAAGAAGCCAACTCAGCCTTTTCTTCTTCATTCACCCCCATAGAACACAAAATCTTATAAACCTCATCCACAAACTCTTGAGGATCCTCATTAGTTTTGGACCCATAGTAGATTGGAGGATTCATCCTAGTAAAATCCCTCAACCTACTAGCCATAGTGCTAACCTGCGGATTTTCTCTTGGGGCAACTTCTTTATTAGCTTGAGTCATGATGGCTTGTGCTTGCACAGTGATGGCTTGGGCCATCTGAAGCAGTGCCGCCCTAACCTCTTTATCTGTCATTCCAACTACGTTGGCGAGCACTTGAGCTTCAGCGGCTGGGGCTTGAGGAGGAGCTTGATTACCTCCAGCAGCTACTTCTTCAACCCTTCTATTGGCGTTTCTTCTTGTGTTCATTGTCTACACATATACACAACAAGTGAGTTAGATACTTATAATAACACAAAATGTCAAAGCTCTAGATGGCACGATAAAGAGTAGAAGAAGGGAAGATTCTTGACATCACACAGTCTCTAAATCATGATTGTGGCGCCCTTCACAACCATAAGTTAGAAACTACGTAACGTGGTTGTGTTGAGCTTTAGATCCTAGGTAATTTAACCTCATGCTCTGATACCAAGTTTGTCATGACCCAGATTCTGGAATCCGAACCGCGACCGGCGTCGTTAACCTCTCAGAGGTCGCAGACAAGCCTCTTTACTTAGATTCATCACAATCATACAGTTAAATTTGAGGAAAATTTAAAACTTTTTACTTAGCGAAGTATACATAGACTTCATATAGTTTTGTATAAGAGTGATATTCTACTAGCTCAAACTTTACAACCGTCTATCAATAGATTAAACAATAAAATAAATGATCATAATAATAATAATAATAATTCGCCAATTGGCCTTATTACAACACTTTGAAATGAATACTTGGAAAGAAACACTAGGGCCAGTAGTCACTAGTTAAATCTAATGAACTAAGCTAGAATAATAAAACGTAGTATCCTCGAACTCAAGAGGACCTACCAAAGTCTGGAGATCGCCTTTCCAAACTACTTCGATGGACTTCAACCTTATTGAGAACCTGTGTCTATAAAAATAGTAAAAATATATGGGGTTAGTACACACATGTACTAAGTATGGGTGTATGCACATAACACATAAGCGATGATGCATGAACAAGGAAAACTCTTCCTAAAAAACATGTCAATCATGATCACAACGTCACTTTCTTCTTTAAAACATTAATATTGGTTTATGGTATGATTATGACACGTTCTCATGCAATTAAGGCATACAACTCATTTTCTATATGAACATAAGACTTTGGAATTATGAACATAATTTTAGAACAACTTAAACGACTTTTATTATTTTTGCTCTAAGGCCTCCCCCTTTCTATACTTAGTTTATCTTCCAGTTTTTCTTCTATCTTCTTTTTGTGTAGTTCAATGATCTCCTTTGATCTTATGTTCCACTTACAAGTGCAATGATTCATTGTAGTCCCATACCTACAATGAATCGAGTAAGCAATTCACAAGACTAAGGACACGATTGGCTACCTACCTATGAGTTAGATTTTTCATTCTTCTTCTAGTTGGGTAGCTTACATTAATAAGCCAATCTTTATTGGCTATGCCCCTTTATTTGATTATTTCATGTTATATAGTTCTTGGGACATAATTTACGCTCCATTATTTGCTACCCCCAACTTGTTATGTCTACCAAACACTAATGGTTAATGTTTATTAAGCTCTTACTTTAATTAGTTCACTATGAACTTATGATTCTACTCCCTTGCTCGATCGTTCACTTTGAACATGCTTCTTATTCTTTCTTGCTCTCTTAAAGAATTCTTATAGCCTTGACGGAAGTAGATCATGCGAGCTACATGAAATCCAGTGTCTCCCCCAAAACAAAAAGAGGTGGTTCACCGATTAAAGTGAACCAATCTTTGTGTCTTCTCCACACCTAAAAGGGGGATTCACCGGCTAAGGTGAATCGGTCAATATTTTCCCCACATCGTAAAGATGGATTCACGGCAATAGTGAACCAAATTCTTGTACAGAGCTATAACCGACATAGATCATGTTAGCTAGACATGAAATCTGGTGTCTCCCCCACACCGAAAAGAGCTGGAATCACCGGCCAAGATGATTACCTAACTTGCTAGCGTGTTTAGTGGGTGGCCTCCACTAGCTAGGTGCCCTTATATTGGCAACATATTTCTAAGACTAGGAGACGTACGAGACCCTGGCGATCTCGTCTCATGAGACTTACAAGCGCTTACCACCCGCTCATAGCTAGTCTATCAGTGCTAAACTCAGATTTTATCATCTAACTTTTAGAGTTGACTCATTACATTATGGAAGCTTGCTTCTAGTTATGAGGTGTACTTACTCTATGGATGACTGGTCATTCCTATCTTTACTTGATGATTATGATCTTGAAACTTTACTTTATCATCATGGTGCGAGTGAGACTTGTCTTACGGACTCTAGCACCCTCGTATGTGAGTAACTTTGACGTAATGATTAAGTGTTCTTGAGACTCGTCTCACTTCTTTCTAACACTCTATATTAGGTCAATCTTATAACTTAAGTCTTAGTTATATCTTTACTCAACTTAAATTGTTCACGTCACTTACTAACCTTATATCATTCTTTATGATTGTCATTGATTCTTTGTAGGATTTTATGGCATTCACAAGTTGTGTGCATAGGGTATGTTGGGACTTGTCGCATTGATTGGCATACCCTATGTAATGAGATACTGAATTGAGATTAGAATGATTTTTGGAGTAATACATTTAGATATAGATTTGTTAGCCAATTTGTTGGCATCATTCAGAATTTCGCTAGTTACTTTTCATAACATTATCACTAACTAATTCAACCGATTCATGAATACATTATAGTAATTTAATATGTTAAACAAGATGACTTTTCACATATGATAAACATATCAACAATTCAATGAATACTCGTAACAATTCACATTCTTGATACACAATTAGGCATTATAACAATTAACGTTTATGTAATTAACACCCTAGCATGCGGATCTAATCACGTGTATTTCACTCGACATTTAAATCACTTAAACACACATATAAGATCAGTTAACACAACATACAACCAGCAATGCATCGAGAATAATACTACTATACTACAAGAATCGGAAATATGAAGAACTAGGGAGATGAACATGCGATTCGATGGGAATAGCCCTAGTTTCAATTTTCTTGAAATAAAAACGTTTGAAAAGCATCTTGGAGAAAGGATTCCATGATAGAAAACCCATACCTTGCTGTATAATTAAATCTATGAAGATCAATACGAATTTTACACGAAAAAACTTTGAAACGTCCTTGCTAGCGTCCTAGGGTTTAGTTTGCGATTCCCTTGTTCTCACGTTTTCTCTTGATTTAGTGGTAACGTTTTCTTGGATTGAATAACGTGTCTAAGTCTTTATATACTGAATTTTAACTAATTCTACTTGGACTATATAACCTAATTAAGGTAGACCAATTAGCTAATTACAAAAACGCCCCTCCTAAATTGACTAGGATTTGAAGATTCTTGACTTGACCGTTTTTGGTGTCTTTCCTAGTAGTTTCGGTTTTCTACTATTATTTTAATTAATTAAGTTGCTAAATTAATTAATTAAATAGTCTGGGGTAATTACCCAAGTACCCCTAAGTCGTTATGATCATACAAACTCTTTGGACCATCCTAGGTTAGGTACTAGATTGTATTTTTCTTGTCTTAACCGAATCTAGAAATTCCCTTTGTATTTTAGGTTTTACACTTTTAGATTAATTAATTAAGTTGATAAATTAATTAATTAAGTCACCTAGGTTAATTACTAAAGTGGCCCTAAGTGGTTAGGACAATAACCAACTCTTTGGACAATCCTAGGTTTGGTACTAGGTTGTCCCTAAGTTAGTTAGATTAAGTGTGTGTCACCCGACAAGGTCCTAGGTTGTCGGGTGGTTTAGATGTCTGTACTCGGTCGATCTAGGGGTGGTTAGGTAGTTAAGTTAGTTGATTAGGGACCAGGGTTGGTTAGAGGAGCTGGTCCTACGCGGTTAGACTCGCACGTGCATGATCCTCCCAACCGCCCTAACCGAATTGGTTAGGGTGGTCCCCTCGTCCGTTCCTTGCCCATGTGCAATCCCATGTGCTTCTTGCATTTTTCCTAACTAACTACTGGGAAGATTCTTTTTGGAATATTTATTATTCTCCCAAGGATCCTCACTATGTCCTTGGGCACTGCTTACTCTACATGATCATTTTAAATGGTTATGTGCTATGGTACTTGGCTTGACACTTGGATGCCTAGTACTTTATGTGTTGAGTTGAGAATCAATATGTGCATTAATGATTACAATAATTTTTAGCTTAGGGTCTTCATTGCAAGTACAATTTCTAAACAAGCTTGGAATCTATATTGCTCATTTGGGTATTATATAGAAATTGGCTAACCCCCTTAGCCAATTTTCTATACTATGCCCAATATTTCTCAATATTGGGCATTGGGGTGCCTGAGTACCCCAATACGCATTCTTAAAGACTTATTGGGCTGTTCTCTAGACATGTAATTTTCCGGAATGTTACAGGATTTTGGTATTTTGGGCTTAGGGTTTCGGGATTATGGTTTAGGATTAGGATTAGGGTTAGGGTTAAAGTTATGGTTATGGTTAGGGTTAGGGTTTTGAGTTTTTTTAGGTTTTTGGGTTTAGGGTTTAGGATTTGAGGTTTAATATCAATGGTTTAGTGTTTAATGTTTGGGTTTTTTTATTTTGGGCTTGGGGTTTAGGGTTTATGGTAGGGTTAGGGTTAATGTTAGGGTTAGTGTTAGGGTTTAGGTTGTTTTTTAGGTTTTAGTGTTTGGGGTTAAGAATTTGAGTTGTAATATCTATGGTTTAGTGTTTAATGTTAGGGGTTTGGTATTTTGGGTTTTGGGTTTAGGGTTTATTGTTAGGGTTAAGGATAGGGTTAGGGTTAGGGCTCGTGTTAGGGATAGGGTTAGGTTTAGGGTTTATTTGTTTTTAGGCTTTAGGTTTTATGTTTTGGGGTTAAGGATTTTCGGTTTAAAATCTATGGTTTAGTGTTTAATGTTTTGGTTTTTCTATTTGGGCTTGGGACTTTGGGTTAATGATTTAGGGTTAAGGTTAGGGTTTGGGTTAGGGTTAGGGTTAGGGTTTGTGGTTTAGGATTTGAGGTTTAAAATCTATGATTTAGTCTTTAGTGTTTGGGTTTTCGTATTTTGGACTTAGGTTTTTTTTTGGACTTAGGGTTTAGGGTTGGGATTAGTATGAGGGTTACAGTGTTCTTTTTTTTTTAGGTTTTATGGTTGAGGGTTTAGCATTTGAGGTTTAAAATCTATTGTTTAGTATTTAATGTTTGAGTTTTGGTATTTTGGGCTTTTTTTTTATTTAATTACCCTTGTAGGGGTAGGGGCTGAGCAACACCCAAGGCCTTAATCTTAATAAAACGCAATAATAAAAGGAGGGGGACCTAAACCAAACTTCCGAAACTATGGTGGTTCAGAGTTAACTTTCCAAAAAAGGAATTTAACTCCTCCCCTTACAAAAAAGGTGAAACCAAAATACTAAGTACCTAGAAGAGAGGACTCTTCTCCATACATAGTATCTAGGAAACATAAACAAGGGAGAATCTCCCTTTACATTTTGAAAAAAAACACTATCCTAAACTATCCTATTCAAAGAAGCTATAATTTTGAATTATAGCTAAGTTGAAAAGGTAATAGAAAACTCAAGAAGGCTCTTTAATTTTCTTGGTCTTCTTCCTTCTAAAACTAGGCATTTCAAGTAGATAAAGATGATAATAGGCCTTTCCTTCTTTAGGTAGATGTTGGTTGTTGAAGTATATTTGAGGAATAGTTATCTTATGGCTGTGTTTGGAAAGAGCATCTGCAACCCAATTAGATTCTCTGAAGACATGTATGCATTTGAAATTTTGGGTCTGTGTGATGAGATTCTACAATCTTCCCAGCTGGGTTATGATGCTCCATTGGGGTGTTGCCTTCTGGAGAATCCAGTTCACCACCAATTGAGAGTCAATCTCCAGTACTATGTTCCTGTAACCTAATTCCAGTGCCCAAGTTAAACAAAAAATGGCTGCTTCAATATCAGCTTTGTTGTTAGTGCCTTCACCAAGTGGAGTTGTGAAGGCTACCATCAGCTTTCCTGTTTGGTCTCTCAGACTACCTCCTGCACCAATTTTGCCTGGATTGGATAATGCACTACCGTTAGTGTTGATCTTGATCCACAGGTCTGGAGGCCTTTTCCATGTTACCATTGTCACTTTGATGTCATGGATACATATTTCTCCAATCTGTATTAATTCCATCCAAGTTGCAGGCCATTTGATGTAAGGGAAGTTGACTGTCATCAACTTGAAGCTGTCTTTGTAGATTGCATACTTGACTCTGCTTATGTTTGAAGGTTTGCCCCCATGTTTGCTAGCACATCTATTTTTCCACAGATTCCAACAAATGAAAATTGGTGTGGCCTGTAATAGCATTTAGTGTGCCTTATTTTTGTACTTGGTTGTCCACCATTGTGTGATGAGTTGTTGTAGGGAACTGTGGTCTCTTTTTCCTCCAGCTATCTCTGCAAAACTCTTCCACACATATGTTGCGAAGGCCCCATTGTTGAAAGTATGTTCTATCGTATCCATCCCTGACCTGTTCCTACAACAAAGGCAATTCACAGGGTCAATGCCACAAATACTAAGTCTTTCATTAGTAGGGAGTTTGCCTCTTAAGGCCCTCCATAAAAGGAATGAACATTTAAAATGAATACATTTATGCAAAATAAAAGAATTAAAAAGAGCTTTGGATTTTTTCTCCCTGATTTCATTCCATGCAGTAGAGCAATTGAATTTTCTATTGTTGTTGAGCTTCCAAATGTCCTGATCTAGGAGCTGTTGATGCTGTAAGGGAATTGTTGAAGCTAGAATGCTTGATAGGTGACATTCTGGGGCTTGTTGCATCAATTTGTTCCAGTTCCATTGCCCCTCCTCCCAATAATCTGCTACTGTACTGTTATTGAATCTATTACTATTTGTGGAGAAGAGGGCAAAAGGTCCAACACCTAGCCAATTATCCCACCAAAAATAGCATATGCCTAAGTTGATTTTCCATTGAATGTGTTCTTCTACTTTGATTTCTTTTTTTACCATTTGTTTCCAAGTCAATGAATCACCATTATCCCATTTCTTACATAATGGATTGGTTCTCTGGCAATACTTGGCTTTCAAGAAATCTCCCCATAAGGTATGCTTAGCTCTGAATGTCCAACATTGCTTTTATTAGAAAGCTATGCATACATCTTTGAGGTTTATCATGCCCACTCCTCCCTCTTCATATGGGAAGCTTAGATTGTTCCAAGAAGACCAGTGATACTTCCTCTTTTCACTCTTCCATCCCCATAAAAAAATCTGCCATCATCATTTGGATTTTTTTGAGGACAATCGAGGGGGGGTTACTGTAGATAAGAGGTGAATGGGGAGGGCTTTAAGCACATGTTTGATTAGCACTGACCTACCTTCATAGCTTAGTTTATTTGTATGCCAACCTATAATCCTGCAAATCACTTTGTTAACAAGGTCAGAGAAATATATAATCCTAGGTCTACCAACAAAGAGAGGGCAGCCAAGATAAGTGAGGGGACCCTATTTCTGCGTGAAACCTATGATTTGTTTAATTATGTCCCTTGTACAGTTGTTTGAGTGGAGCATGAAATGACTTTTGCCACTATTAATCATTTGGCCTGAAGTTTTTTCATAGGTCTTGAGGGTTTGCATGATGACCTTAAGAGGTTTTTCTCTCCCTGAAGTAAATAGTATGGTGTCATGTGCAAAACTCAAGTGGTTCACTTGTGGTCCTCTCACTTCCATATAGAACCCATGATAATCAGGATGGTTGTACAGCCTGTTAAGAGAACTTGAAAGTAACTTTGCACCTTAAATAAATAGGGCAAGGGATAGGGGGTCACTCTGCTTGAGACCCCTAGTGGAATGAAAAAACACATATCACTTGCCATTTATAATAATAATACAGTACCAATTGTTGGCCATAACTCTCTAGACCATATCAATGAAAATTTTATGAAAGCCCATTTTTCTTAAAACCACACAAATATATGACCGGGATACTCTATCATAAGCCTTTGCTGTCACAACCCAAAAGCATACCCTAGAAGATAGGGTACAATCTTGGATTGTAAACGGCGTCGTCAACCTCTCGGAGGTCTAAGACAAGCCTCTCATATCATTCATTGCATTGGCATAGTAAATTTAGCGGAAAATTTAAAACTTTTCATAGCACATCATATTCTAGAAACATCACATCGTATATATACAAAACATAAGTCATAATACATATTTAAACTCTAAGTCTCTTTGCCATCTTAGACTCAATAACTTTAGAATACATTAGGGACACGGCCCATACGATACCTTACATAACTATACAATATTTAAAGACTTCATATTAAAGACATAAGTAGGACATCCTTGAACTTAAGGATTCCTTTCCTTGATCTTGAGAAAACACCTATCAAGCTTCTCGATCATAGACCTCCTTTAAGCATTCCAATACCTACACTTTGTGTAAAAAGTAAAGAAGAATGGGATTAGCACAAGAATGTACTAAGTATGGCAACCATGCAAAAACATGCATTTAAAAGGGACATTTCCTTTGAAATCATACTTCATGCCATTTTGAGTAACTCATCATAAAACCTTTGTTAACATCATTTATATCATCCACATGCGTCATAGGAACACAATCAAAGGCCAATCATCATATGAAAGCACATATAGAATATAAGTGCACATAAAGGTCACTTTATAGTGAACTCACCCTTCTTAGCATTTAACTCTTTCTTTCAATTCATTAATCTCCTAAATAATCCCTTAGGGATACTTGGTGAAATGCATCACCTTAGGGACATAAGAGAATACCATATATAGTATCTACACAAGACAACACATGCCATCATAGAAGTATAGTACAACATAAACATAGTCAAACCAAGACTACAACATCATACATAAAGGACACATACATAATCATATACATTAGAGAACCTTCCTAAGACTTCCCAAGGAGTCACTTGTGAAATGTCTAGATGGGTTCATTACTTCCATCTATCCTAAGTAACTTACCTTAAGTCCTCCTAGTTAGGATCCTATTCAATTACTTCCATTGTCCATTTTACCTTTAGGGAAACCATAGCCTTAACCGACACTAAGACCATGGGTGCTAATCATGGAATTTGGTGTTGTAGAGCCTTACACCAAAGGAAGGTGTTACTACCTAGCCAAGGTAGAACATTAACATACATGCTAGCATATCAAGTGAATTCACTTTGCTAGATCCTATGTGGCAAGCATAGTTTATGGAACTAAGAGATAGGTATTCCCTCTATATACCATTTGGTAATGGGGCCTCACCTCATGAGATAACATGAGTGAATATTCCTCAAGGAAAGTCAACACTTCATGTAAGTACATAGGTGAATATTCCTCTAAGGGAAGTCGACACCATACGTAGGTCCATAGGTGATTATTCCTCTAAGGGAAGTCAACACTCTATAAGGGACAAATGGTGAAATATTCCTCTAAGGGAAGTCGACACCATACATAGGTCCATAGGTGATTATTCCTCTAAGGGAAGTCAACACTCTATAAGGGACAAATGGTGAAATATTCCTCTAAGGGAAGTCAACACCTCTCAATGTCAAGTTCACTCGGTGGTAGGCTAAGTTCCCTTTATTGAAAAGCCTTTATTACCTTTGTTTATAAAACATAGTCTTAGGATATTCATCATTCATATGCTTATAGCATATTCAAGCACCTATCTAGTATTGGAGTATTCTTGGGCCCTCCTAGTTGGACCTCTTCTCCCTAACTAGATCATCCATGTGTGTGAGTGTATACATAGATGTGAGCAAACCTTTCACATAACACATCAAGTCACACATGTTCATTTATCAATGCATAAGTATATAGGCATAACTATATGAGCAATCCTTTCATATAAACCTACTAAGACACTATACACATTCATACTTCATCATATCATACTCATAACATGTTCATATAATCATCCTTCATATGCATAAGAACCAAACCTAGGAACTATCCTATCAAGATATACATGTGCAATGCATAGAGAAGGTCCCATACCCTTGTCCATACTAGTACACCTCTCAAGTCATCCTAGTAAAGGGATCATACATTCATAAGCATCACCTTAATATGCATAGTAGTAAACACTAGTGAATATGAGAACTACCTTTCATTTAGACCCAGTGACTCATACTACTAGAAATATGCATGTAAGTGAGAGTGTGTGTACATTGACCAATATGATCACATCATGGCTAGAAATATCATCTTAAGTCAGCCACACTATTAGACCACATTATACTTTCAAGCACATAGCACACAACACATAATAGCATAGGAGACAAGGCAATATATACCATGAAATCAATACTCCTAACTTTAGCTATTTACACTTTCATATAAGGAATACATGGGTAGAGGCTATTAACCATTTTAACACATCAATGGCAGCACCTATACAATACCCTAACATGATTATACACATGCCCATACAATAGCCACATAACCTAATTCACAACTAGAATAGGAAAGTAGGCATAAGCTTCTCATAGTATCAATTTTAAGCATATGTTCATAAGTTCATCAATTTGCCTTCATGGCCATGGTCAACACATTTACAATAACATTAAAGTAAACACCGCCACCATAAGTGGACCATACCACACAATGCCATACAAGGCTTCATCAACTTTACTATAAAGAATAGAGAAGTAGGAGAGTAAAGAGAATAAGCAATCTTACCAATTTCTCACCCTTTGATCATCATTTATCAATACACCTTATTCATCATTAAGATACATATATGGCAGTAGCTAAATGTACTTTAAGTATATAATAAACCATGTACAAGCCGCTACAAGATTATACCATAACGTAATACAACATCTCAACATACTAGGAAAGTAGGATAACATTGATCATTAGCTAACTTCCCTTACTTTGATTTTTAGATCATAGTTCATACATATATGATTCTAAGGCAGTAGCTAATTAGGTAAGAAATCAAGACTAAGTCATGCATCATTTAATCACAATTCAAGATCCATCACATACTTAGCTTCTTGACTTCATAACCTAAAGAATCTATACCAATTCATGCAAGACCTTCTTAATTAGATCATTAAGGATTTATACCTATCAAATTCATCCATTACATCACCCTAAAACAGTAGCTAAAGCAGTTCATACATAATCAAAAGTCTACTCAACCGATCTCACAATCGACTTCAAGACAACATGTAGAAACATAGGCTATTCATGCTCAAAACTTCATATATTTATCATCATGGACTGATCATCATTAATCCAACATCAATTAATGTAATTAACAATAAAGACAAGCAATTCAACATAAGAGAATCACCAATTCATCAAGAACAAGCCGAAATCATAAAGCCCATGCAAAGGCTAAACCAATTTTGGAAGGAACATGGGTTCATCATGCAATTGGAGTGAAATCACATTCAAATCATCATATTAATACTAATTCATCATGATTTAATCTTTAGAAACGTTTTGAGAAAGAACCCATGGCTAGATTGGAAGATTGGAAACTTGTTCATAAGATTTCTTTGAAAAACATTGAGAAGAACTCTCCAAGTGAAAGGTTACTTAGAGATGAAGGATCACCATACCTTAATCTTCATGAAGACCCATAAAACTTGATGAAGAACCCATGATAATCCCATCTACAAGCTGTTCTTGAGCTTCAAAAACCATGGGGGTTCAAGAGAAAATATTTTGGAGAGGAAGGATTCAATTTGAGTGAGGGGATTTGAGAATGGGTAAATCACGTTTTTAGGGACTTATATACACCTAAAATTACTTAATTAAACCTATTATAGTCAGGTTAGGACGTGGGGTGAATTTACCATTCACCCCTTTAAGAGGCAGCACGCAGGCAGCTAACTAGCAGGCCACCCGCGACGAGGCCCATGACGGGCCGTGGCAGCCTCCGTCGCAAGGGACTTGGCCAAATTTCTTGGCTTACAACCTGCCAAGGCAAGTCTCCTTCGACGGGACCTGCTTGACGGTCCGTTGGGGTCCCAACGGTCCGTCATTTGGTCCGTCAAGAGACACTGCCCAGGCAGTGTATAGGCAGCCTTAGGGTCCTTCTTTTGGGGCCTCTTGTGGGGCCCTTTAGAAGTCGTACCCGGACGTTTCCAACGCGATTAAAAACCTTAACATGTTATATACCTACCACATTAGTTTCATCCAAAACAAACACCTACAAGACGTCCAAATAGCCTTGACCCCAACATGTCATACGATGAATGTCTTAGGGTCTATCTTTCGAACGTCTTGGACGTTCTTGGGCGTTTGACCTCCAAACTTCACGAAACTTTATATAATAACATCAAAAATCATTTAAAACCATTTCAAGACTTATTTGACTCAGTTCACACAATTTAGGCATGCATACACACATGAGGCACATTAGCGACTAATCGTCGAACGTCTTGGACGTCCCTTGACGTTCGACTTCCAAATCACTTCAAACTTTGCACACTGACTCTATATGACATAATAAGGCATTTTAGGACCTTATAACGATAAGACGAACATATTAGGTCTAGACACCTTATCTCATTTTCGAGGTCTTACATTTGCCATATCCAACTTTATAATAACATTACTCTCCACATTAGTCTTTTTGATATGGTAGATAATCTCTTGAGCAAGCATGATGTTCTCAGATATGCTTCTACCTTTGACAAAGACAGATTGATTGAGTGAGATCAGATTAAGAAGGATAGGGCTAAGTCTGTTGCTCATAAGTTTATAGATTATCTTGCTAGTGAAGTTGCTAAGACTGATAGGCCTGAAGTCATTCATTTTGTTGGGGTTGTTCACTTTTGGGAGTAGCACAATGCATGAGTGAGAGAAATACTTAGGAATCATTTGTCCACTGAAGAAGGCCTGAATAACTCCCATAAGATCATGCTTGATGATGTGACACCATTTCTGGAAAAAAATAACCGTTCATCCCATCCGGGCCAGCAGCTTTGGTAGGACATATAGAGAATACCACCTCTTTAAATTCATCCATATGAGGCATGGCTGTGAGATTCTGATTTTGTTCATCATTGATCATTCTGGGGATACAGTCTAAGGGGATTTCATTGATGAACTTATCATCCCCTGTAAATATTTGTTGAAAGTAATCACTGGCATCCTTGCCAATATTCTCATCTCCCTATAACCATTCCCCTGCATCAATGTGAATTCTGTGGATAAACAGCTTCCTCCTCCTTCCCCTTACCTAAGAGTGAAAGTATTTAGAATTACTGTCAACCTCTTTAAACCGTTGCATTTGGGTTGTTTGTTTCATAATTGAGTCCTCCAGTTTCAGGAATCTAATGTAGTTCGCATTAAGATCATGTAGTGCTGCCCTATTAGATTCACTGGAAATTTGGATCAGTTTCTCATCAGCATTTTTCACTTTCTCTTCATAGTCCTTAACCTTATGGAAAATATCACAAAATTAATTTCTGGACCAAGTACTAATAGTGTTAGATAATCTTTTCATTTTTTGGTGAAATCTCCACATATAGTTACCTCCAACTTCTCTATCGCAGCATGTTTTCACTGTGTCTAGGAAATGAGGGTTATCTACCCAACAATTGAGGAATTTGAAATAATTGGTATATTCAGCCTCATTTGATGTCATTTCCATTAATAAAGGATAGTGATCAGAACCTGTGGATGAAAGATGAGTAATGGTGGTTGAGGGCATCATTTCTAGCCAATTATCATTAAGAACCCTGTCTAGCCTTTTCCAGATTCTTTGATTGATATCTCTATTATTTGACCAACTAAACTTTTGGCCACTAAAGCCAATGTCAATTAGACCACAGGCTTCAAAGACTGCAATGAATTCCAAACTCTTTCTCATATTGTAATGTACCCCCCCCCCCCTAATTATTCATCTATAGTAGTGATAACATTAAAATCTCCCACTGCACACCACGGCTTATTCTTCTCAGTAGACTGTTGGAGCATATTTTTCCACAAAGGCCTTCTGAGCTGGTCTTTGCACTTAGCATAAACAAAGGTGATGGTGAATTGGTTAGGTAGTTCATTGTGTTTAAGAGCACAGGTAATTTGTTGCTCATCTTCCTCCTTAACACAACAATCAATGTCACCATTCAAAAATATCCAAATCTTACCATTACAGTTACTTGTTACATTATCCATAGCTAATTGATTCTTGAATTCCTGGGCATTGACATTGTCTGCAAATAGTTCCAGAATTGCAATAATAGAGAGTTGGTGCATTTTCCGAAGAGCTTTGAGTCTTTCCACAACACCTTGAGTGTTAATGACCCTCACATTCCATATAATTATGGTAATCAATGGGATGATCTGGACGAAAATAAAATGGTATTTGGTCTCCAGCAGTGACAGTGCTTATGTCTTGTTTGTTGAAGTGAAACTTGTCATGTTGGAACCCTCTTGGAGATAAGCCTTGCTTTAGAGCTACCTACTCTATCTCCTCTTCAGATTGTTGATCATTTGGAGGGCTGAAGGATCTAATCAAGGCTTCACTAATTTCATCTTCTTCCTTTTGATCCTACAGAGACTGGTTGTCCCTATCACACTCATCTTCAGAAATATTTACCTCATATTCATCAATGAGTGGGACACTATTGAGTTGGTATTGTTGATGTCTCTTGTCTGGGGGTTCTGAGGGTGGAGGAGTCATGTACTGATCTTGTAAAGAAGGGATATAGAACCCCTGATCTTCATTAACCATAACAAATTTGGTACATGGTTCTTCCCTCCATTCCTGTTCCTTTTCCTTTTCACTCTCATGTTGTTTATTCTGTACCTTTTGGCGGCATCCCTTTTCTGTTTGCTAGGCTTATTTTTCTCTTGGGGGTATTTTCAGGATTGGTTGTACTTGTATTATTCCCAGTCTCTTTTGTTTTGGCAGACTTGTTATTTCTCTCATTAGATTCATCCTCTTTTTGCTGATTTTCTTTGTTTATTCCAGAGTTTTGTTTTTTGTTATTTTCTTCTTTAGCATGTTGCTGAACCTGTTGTTGTTTCACCTGTTGTTGCTTGCTGCTAGACTTATCAGTGGCTCTATAGTCAGTCCTATGGTCAGTGTTCAATCCCTCATGCAGAACATGAGGAAAATTCCCCCCATTGGTTACCCCTTCCTGCAGGTTAGTATGTTTCTCCTGACTTACCCCATCCCTCACTCCTTTAACTTCATCATTCACATTCAACACATTAATAGATTGTATAAAAGAGTTAGGTTGCATAGCTATGACACCTGCATCCTTGAAGTTGGGAATTTTATCAGATTGCCTAATAGCATTGATATTTCTATTTGTGTTTTCCTGGAAACTTGTCATGTCCCTGCTTGGAGGGTCTTCTTTGTCTTCTTCATTATTTTCCTACATATTCAAGTTAGTGAAATAATTATTTTGTAAGTTATTAAGAGTACCTATTTGCTGATTTGGACTAGGAGGTTGTTCACTTGGTTGCTTGTTTTGTGCCCGAGTTGGTTTCCATGATGTTTTGGGAGCTCTTTCTTCTTGAGGTTGGCTATTTTTTCTTCTTTGAGTATGACATTCCTCTTCCCTTTGTTGCTCTTTAATTTTCTACTTCCCCTTTCATTGATATTTTGTTGTTGTTTCTCCTCATTCTCTTTGATCTTTGCTTGTGGTTCTCTTTCTCTTTATGATATTGTTGTTCCTTATTTTTGTCTTTTTTTCTCATTTTCCTTTTCCTTCCTTTGTCTGTATTCCTCATCCCTTATTTTGGATTTGTCTTCCTCTATATCATGACCTTGGTGTTTGTAATACTCACAATAAGGTGGAATGTTTTCATATTCCACAGGTTGCCACATACATATAGTATCATCATCATTATGCAAACCTACCCACACATATCTAGGCCTAGGTTTGGTCAAGTCAATTTGCATTTTGACTTTGGCCATTCCTTCTCTAGACCTTTTAATAGATGTTGTGTCCAAGTATAACACCTTGCCTACAGATTCCAGTAGAGGAATGAGAAATGGCTTTTTGAAGCAATGCCAAGGTAAACCTGGTAGAAGAATCCATATTGGGACTATAGGAGTTTCCTCTTCCGGAGTAAAGAATGGTGTCCAAGCCTGTATTCTCATGAGTTTACCTTCAATTGTCATTCTTTGTTGAGTCCATATAGTGTTATAATCTAGCTCATTCTGAAGGTCGATAAACACATGTCTAGAATTATAGTGAGCTATATTTACCCCCCACTCAGTTGAGTCTGTTGAATGAAGCTTTTCCTGATGAGCTCAACCTTAGACATAGTTGTACTAAATTTTCCCACAAGAGTGTATTTACAGTCATTTGTCAAGGTATGCATATATCATGCATATCAAAATTCACTGTTGGTTATCCCTATTTGGTAGTTTGTCTAGGGGTGGTTTTTAATACAACAGTAGGATTTTGAGCTGCATGTATGTGCCTTAACCTTGCTGCCAAAGTCTGGACCACTGTATAAGGAGCAGGTTCAGGGACTTTTTCTTGGTTACTATTTTGAGGGCTTTTAGAGTTGTTAGGATAAGTCATTTTATGGTTAGGAACAGGCTAGGGGTTTTTTCGAGTAGGAGGAGTTTGTTTATCAAAATTGCTAGAAATTTTTGGAAAATTTCTATGGTACTTATTTTGATCACTGCTCTACCCCATGATATTCTGTTGAGTGTGTCCCAGTATACCATCCTCATTCCTATAGTTTTAATCCTTTTGATTCCCACCCTTGTTTGCTAGACCCTTTTGAACCAGTTCATAGACTCATCAACTAAGATTCCCATGGCATTTTCATGCACATGGCCAACATTATCACAGTTATAGCTTTGATTATGAATAGAAGTAGAGGGAATATACTGACCTGAGTGTTGTTCCTTTTCGTTCTGCACATTGAATCTTTGCTGATGTCCCTGCATATTTTCACAAGCATTTTCCTCATGATAGTGAACATTCATACCTGTCTTCGCGTGTCCATCCTTGTGTGCAGAATTGTCGATAGGTTGAACTCTAAATGAGAAGTGTGAAGATCTCTCCACATAGATGACCTCTCTTGGTGTAGTTCCTGCGTTGGCTTGTTGAAGCTTGGAACTCAAACTAGCCACCATAGCTTCGCCCTTCTCTGAATCACCACTATGTTGTATTTTAAATTTCTTTTGTCCCAATTTTTAGTGTTATTGTACTCTTGAGATAAGTGATTGGAAATATTTGAGATACGTACATCTTGGGCATAAGAATCTACTCTGTTATTCCCCCCACTAGCAGTTTTTGTTCTAGCGACTTTTTGGTTATCGAAATTCGTGGTGCCGACGACCTGGCTGTCCTTTGAAGTTTAAATTGTTGTAAGATGTACATCATCTCCAGGGGAATAAAACCCTAGTAGGTATTTCCTTTTGAAACAACTGAGGAGATGCTCCTCGATTCTGAGATCGATTTTCGTTCGACTTAGCTGCGACTTCCCCAGAAATCGCCAAATTCGTTCTCTCAAATAGCATGGTAGAATTCCTTGATTTTGAAGTATGTTGTATCTTTTGATTAGTAGAATCATTACCAATATCCTTGAAATCCTGATTTAACCTAATGAATTCAGATGAAATAATTTTGCGACTCCCTGCCATTTCACTCTTACAACTCGCCCTGTTCATCGCTTCATTCATCTGCAAAGTCCCAGAGTTGTGAGGTGCACTAGAGGGTCATTCTTGGGTCATTGTGATCGTCTTCTTCAAGATCCCCTGTTGGAGTTGGTCCGGCGGTCTACAGGAGGCTTCCGGCGGCTCACGCGCCATGTTGTTCCGACTGAACTAGCCATTAGAGACAGCTTTTAGTCAATTCCTAGAGAGCGCGTGTTTCTAGTGAGATGTTATAGAGAGAAAAAAATTGGGAAATGGGGAAGCGATAGTATTTTGTGCTTAGGATTTTGGGTTTATGGTTTATGGTTAGGGTTAGGGATAGGGTTAGGGTTTTGTTTTTTTTAGGTTTTTGGGTTTAGGGTTTAAGATTTGAGGTTTAATATCAATGGTTTAGTGTTTAATGTTTATGTTTTGGTATTTTGGGCTTGGGGTTTAGGGTTTATTGTAGGGTTAGAGTTAGGGTTAATGTTAGGGTTAGGGTTAGAGTATAGGATTTTTTAGGTTTTAGTGTTTGGGTTTAAGGATTTGAGTTGTAATATCTATGGTTTAATGTTTAATGTTAGGGTTTTTGTATTTTGGGATTTTGGTTTATGGTTTAAGGTTTAGGTTTAGGGTTAAGGATAGGGTTAGGGTTAGGGTTATGGTTAGGGATAGGGATAGGGTTAGGGTTTATGATTTTTTTAGGTTTTAGGGTTTAGGTTTAGGATTTTTGATTTAAAATCTATGGTTTAGTGTTTAATGTTTGGGTTTTGGTATTTTGGGCTTGGGGTTTTGGGTTAATGGTTTAGGTTTAGGGTTAGGTTAAGGTTAGGTTTAGGGTTAGGGTTTAGGTTTATTTTGGTTTTAGGATTTGTGGTTTAGGATTTGAGGTTTAAAATCTATGGTTTAGTGTTTAATGTTTGGGTTTTTGTATTTTGGACTTGCGGGTTTTTTTTGGACTTAGGGTTTAGGGTTTAGGGTTAGGATTAGGGTTAGGGTGTAGTTTTTTTTAGGTTTTATGGTTCTGGGTTTAGCATTTGAGGTTTAAAAATTATGGTTTAGTATTTAATGTTTGGGTTTTTGTATTTTGGGCTTAGGGTTTTGGGTTTATGGTTTAGAGCTATGGTTAGGGTTAAGGTTAAGGTTAGGGTTAGGGTTAGGGTTTTGGTTTTTTTAAGTTTTTGGGTTTAGGGTTTAGAATTTGAGGTTTAACATCAATGCTTTAGTGTTTAATGTTTGGGTTTTGGTATTTTTGGATTGGGGTTTAGGGTTTATGGTAGGGTTAGGGTTAGTTTTAATGTTAAGGTTAGGGTTAGGGTTTAGATTCTTTTAGGTTTTAGGATTAGGGGTTAAGGATTTGAGTTGTAATATATATGGTTTAGTGTTTATTGTTAAGGTTTTGCTATTTTGGGCTTTGGGTTTAAGGTTTAGGGTTTAGGGATAGGGTTACAGAAAGGGTTACGGTTAGGGTTCATATTAGGGATAGGGTTAGGTTTATGGTTTAGGCTTTTTTTTTAGATTTTAGGTTTTGGGTTTATAGTTTAGAGTTAGTGTTAAGTTTAAGGTTAAGGTTTGGGTTAGGGTTAGGGTTTTGGTTTTGTTTTTTTTAGGTTTTTGGGTTTAGGGTTTAGGATTTTTAGTTTAACATCAATGGTTTAGTGTTTAATTTTTGGGTTTTAGTATTTTCGGATTGGGGTTTAGGGTTTATGGTAGAGTTAGGGTTAGGGTTAATGTTAGGGTTAGAGTTAGGGTTTAGATTATTTTTTAGGTTTTAGGGTTTGAGGTTAAGGATTTGAGTTGTAATATTTATGGTTTAGTGTTAATGTTATGATTTTGATATTTTGGGCTTTGGATTTAGGGTTTAGGGCTTAAGGCTTAGGGTTAGGGTTAAGGATAGGGTTAGGTTTAGGGTTAGAGTTTGGGTTTAGCTTTTTTTTTTAGGTTTTAAGATTTGGTGTTTAGGATTTTTTTGTTGAAAATCTATGGTTTAGTGTTTAATGTTAGGGTTTTGGTATTTTGAGCTTGGGGTGTCGGGTTAATGGTTTAGGGTTAGGGTTAGGGTTAAGGTTAGGGTTAGGGTTTGGGTTAGGGTTAGTGTCACGACCGGAATCTAGACCCCAGATGAGACCAGCGTCGTTGACCTCTCAGAGGTCGCAGACAAGCCTACGTCATAGTTACTTCATCTAGGTTAATTTTAGCGGAAAATTTGAACTTTTTGTTCCTTAACATGCATGTATATCATTCCACTTAAATTCATATACGTTCACAACCAACCATCTAACATTAAGATCATCAACTGAAAGAAATAGTTCAATACTGCATTAAGTGTATACTTACCAAAATGGCACCAATACAATGTCTAAAATAAAATGGGAAAGAAACACTAGTGGAACATGCTCCACTAGCTAAAGCCTATATCTAAGCTAGATAATAACAGTAGACATCCTCGAAAGTATGAGGGCCTACCAAATCCGGATGAAAGCTCCACGTCCGGATAGCTACAATGTCGTACCGTGAGCTCTAACGTCCACCTGTGCCTGCACCTAAAAATGTAGAGTTGTATGGGATTAGTACACACTTGTACTAAGTATGGGTATATGCAAGCACACACCAAGGACATGCATGAGTAAGAATAGCTCTTTCCTAACAACATGATTATGGAAAATCAAGTCAGTAGACTTGCCAAATTTGGATTAGGAAAGTTAGTGGACCTGCCAAATTTTGATTAGAAAAGTCAGTGGACTTGCCAAATTGGATTAGGAAAGTCATTCCATGAGAGTAACATGCATCATCATACGTATCATATTGCACATAGCACATAACATCTTACACATAGCACATAACATATTGCATATAGCACATAACATCTTTCATATCATTTGTTCATATGCCATGAGACCTCGGAATCATGGACTTAACATTAAGACTTCCCCAAATAACTTGTCAACATATGGGACCTCAACTAGGAAGCCTTCTTTAGCAAACACAAACACAGAGTCTGCTTCATTCATTCATACGTACTTTATTTCATTCATTCATAAACTAGTGTAAACACTAGCCATACCTAAGATGTAGTTTAAGACTCTCATCGGGTTTGATGTGCAATGATAAAAAATAATCTAGTGTCATTACTTGAGTCTAGCTCACCTCTTGATTATCCTATTCTAACACCTTTGGTATCGTTCATTTCATTATGTGCATCATTTGAGGCTGGCCTCATTCATTCTTTGGGAACTTTAACTTTAACCGACATAGATCATGTGAGCATCATGAAATCCAGTGTATCATCCCCACACCAAAAAGAGCTGGAATGTCCATCCAAGGTGAACCAAAACATGCTAGCGTATATAGGGGATTGAACCCTGCTAGATCCCTATATTGGCAGTATAGGTTCAAAGACTAGGAGATATAAGGAGACCCATACCCGGCATTCTGGACAGTCTCATCTCATGAGAGTTACGTGAACCTCCGCCCTTCCCGAAAGAAGGCATCACCGCTCATAGCTAGCCTATCGGTGCTCAGTATAAAGTTCCACTACATTCAACTCATACGTCATGGAAGCTGGCTTCTAGTATGAGGACATCATATCTCATTAGATGATTTCTCATCTCATCATTAGTATTAAGTATACATTAATCTCAATACTTTTATTAGAGTGTTCATAGAGACTGGTCTCTTCATTAACTTTACACTCTCATAGGTGAGTACGTTTTTTGGTAACATTTACTTAGGCTCATTTGAGATTGCTCTCAGCTTTCACATTAGCCTCTTATCATGTTGTCACCACATTCATTAGCTTTAGCACATTTGCTCTTCATATTCACTCACCCCTTTTTACGTGAATGTTCATTTCATCATATGTCAATGCACTTGGCCATTTAGTGTGTTTCACACTCTTACTTAACCCTTCTAGAGTTTCATCATTTTGTTACATACATCTTAGGTTCACTTACTGTAAACGTATGCTAGACTTATGGGTCTATACATACAAGCCATGAGGCTTCATTCATAGTTCGTTTAAGTGATTCATATCTTCCTAAGATTATGTGGTACAAGACTTATGCATCTTGTAAGTATGCCAAGATCTCGATTTCGATCTATGTAGACAACATTATTTTTGAACATTTATTCACGTATGACTTATGTATCAATATGAAATTTGGGCAAGGGAACCCGATTTTGAATCCCTTGGACAACACTTACATTTTATTCATTTTGGTTTGATCCATACGGCTTGGGTACCCAAGATCGAGCCCCAACGCCTTTATTTTATTTTTCCCTTAATTTCTCTCTTCATTTTTCACTCAATGGGACTGAGAGAATGTGGGATCGAACCCCCACAACCTCATTTACTTTTATTTTCATTTCTTTTAATTTCTCTCCTTTTGGCCGAGGGGGTGTGGGTTCGAACCCCCAGAGGCCCACTTTAATTTCTTCTCCTTAATTTACCTTGGTTCTGCCTAGAGGTCGTGGGTTCGATTCCCACACGCCTCACCCTTTATTTTTCTTTTAATTTCTCCTTAAATCTGACTGAGCGGTGGTGGGTTCGAATCCCACTCCTCTCATTTCTTATTTTTATTATTATTTTCGGTCAAGGCACATGGGTTCGAATCCCACATGCCACATTCTCTTTTTCTCACCTTTTTTAACTGATTTTTAACATGGTGAGGTCACGGGTTCAATCCTCAGTGACCTCACTTATTTTTCTTCATTTACATAGCTTATTAAACAACTTTATTTGGCTGAAATAAACCAACAAGGTGCTGGAAATTTGAGATACATTTTTCAGCTTCTTTTCATCAACATTTAGAGTTAATTCTTAGGGCATTTTGTGAATCACTTAGCTAATAGTTTTTTACTCAAATCAGCCACATTATAATTCATATGAACATCACAATTTATACAAGTTTTTTCATGTGAAATACAACCATAAAAAAGGTTATTTTCATACATCAATCCGTGTTCAGAGTCACGACTATACACTACACACACATAAACACATATTTTCGGAAAGCATAGGTTATCATTTGTACGATTCCAAACACACATTCATGAACATATTCATTAAGAAAACACATTACATGCCTAATATCTACCAGCAGACATACCAACCTACAACCATCAATAGGAGCTAGTGACTGGGACATGCAATGGGGAAACAATCCTAGTTTTCGGATTAGAATCGACTGAATCCTAGGGGTCTCTTGGGAAAGGGACCAAGAGTAAGAAAACCCATACCTTTTATGTAGTTCAAACCTTTACTTGCTTCCCAAAACCTTCTCCAAAAATCACGTCCAAATCCCCTCAACTTCAACACCAATTCGACAGAATAATCCTCCCTCTTGCGTAACATTTTTGATTAGTTGTTTGTTTGTAATTTTCGTTGTGAGTTCTTCAAGTGAGAAGAACTATCATAAATTTTTTGTTCTTGTAGTTGTTTAGGCAGAGACAAAAAGTGAAAGAAAAGAGAATGAGAGAGACGTGAGGGAGAGATGAGCGTGAGAGAGAGTTAAAAGAGGTGAAGTAGTTTAGACTTAGTCAACTAGGAGACTTAGTCAAATAAAACACATTATTTAATAAATAATTAATAATTAATAAGAAAAATCTTATTTTCCTTTTTCTTAAATCATCCATTAATTTTTAATTTATTAAATTAATTCACCAATTACAAAAAATCACATTTAATCATTGCTCCCACCTAGGTTCGAACCCGGGTGGAGGAAGATTTTGCCTCAGAGGCCAATTTTTGGCCCTCTCTCCCCAAAATGCCCCTCCACCTTATTAATTAAATAATTAATTATATACTTAGGTTAATTACGATACGACCCTTAGCCTGAAAAAAGACCATTTTACCCCTAGACCCTCCAAACCTATGATTTTTCCCTTTTTAAGTCCGATAAAGACTCATTCGATTAAATCTTCATATTCGAGAGTCCTACATGGCTGGACCCAACCTTTCCTAGCTCAACTAACTCCCCAAGTTAGTTGGCTTGGAGTTCGCAAGGGTTCAGAGGTCTGGTTCTACGCACATCAATCCGTGTGAACCCGGTCTAATCGTAGGCATTCTAGACACATTAAGCATTACTTAGCATATCCATTTTTAGGGTTGTTATAGTAAGGGTTAGGGTTTAGGTTTTTTTAGGTTTTAGGGTTTGTGGTTTAGGATTTAAGGTTTAAAATCTATGGTTTAGTGTTTCATTTTTGGGTTTTCGTATTTTGGACTTAAGGTTTTTTTTTTCTTTCTTTTTTGGACTTAGGATTTAGGGTTTAGAGTTTTGGGTTAGAGTTAGGGTTAGGGTGTAGTTTTTTTTAGGTTTTATTGTTCAGGGTTTAGAATTTGAGATTTAAAATCTATGGTTTAGTATTTTATGTTTTTTGTTCTTCAATTTGAACGACCCTTGTGGTGGGTCAGGGGCTGAGCAACACCCCCAGGCCTTATCATTTCAAAAATAAAATATGTACAATGAGGGGGGCTATAACTTACCTCCAAAATATGATGGGTAACATGACCTTCCTACTAAGGCTAGTCAATTACCCTTACAATGTGGTTGTGTTCTAAAAATAACTTTCTAAAATACCAAAACACGGGAGACTCTCCCCTAACAAAGAGAAGTCTAATATAAAAAAACTTACTGTAAACATTCTATACTTATATAACATATATATAACCTATAACATTTGAATAAGTTTCATAGTAGTGAATGACTAAAGTAACGGATAACCTTAATCATCTAACAACACTGCATTATTATGGTGGCTTTTTAATACGTTTAAGTTTCCTTCGCCTGAACGTATACATTCCCATTTTTTCTAGAATGTAGCTGCCTCTAATTGCTCCAAATAGTTGTTGCACAGTGTAGAAATGCTCTATGATATCATGTTTGTGGCTCCATTTAGCTAGTAAGTCGGCAGTAGCATTAGCTTCCCTATACACATGTTTGCATTTGAAGAATTCTATCTTGTTGCTTATGTCTTGGATTTGTTGTACAAATTGTCGACATCTCCATGGAATGCAACCTGTGTTGGTGATCCATTTCTTCAACAATTCTGAATTAACTTCCAAGATAATCTGTTTGTATCAATGTTGTTCACACCAATTGAGCCCATAAAATGCTGCTTTGATCTCTGCAATATTGTAGTTCAAAAATCAAGAGAAATAGTAAAAGCCTAAACCAATTTACCATGATTATCTCTTAAAATTCCACCCCCCTATTTTACCTAGATTGTTTATGGCACTTCCATCTGTATTTAATTTGAATATACCTATTGCAGGCTTCTCCCAACATACTTTGTTTACCTTAAGCTTTTGTTGACAGAGCTCAATTAGATTGATCAAACATTCCCAGTTAGGCTGCCATGTTAAACTAGGAAAGCCTACTGTTAACACCTGCATAATATCTCTAAAAATGGCATATTGTACTCTTTGTATACTTGATTTTTTGGCCCCATATTTGACTACACACATGTTTTTCCACAAACTCCAACAAATGTAAATAGGTAAAATTTGAAACAACAATTTTTGTACCTCATTGTGATATTGTAAGCTTCTCCAATGTATTAGCAAACTCCTTAAATTTGTAGAACAATGATCTGTTCCAACCTTTGCTGCATGCATTTTCCAAATATGGTTAGCAAATTTTCCAGTAATTAAGATATGGTCGATATCATCTTTCCCTTTTCAGTAGCAACAATAACAATCTGATGAATCTTTCCCATACTTTACAATGTTTTCATTCGTTGGCAACTTACCCCTCAAAGCTCTCTGAATAAAGAAAGATAATTTGAACAGAATATTTTTATGCCAAACAAATGTATTAATAGGATCCTTAGCTTGTTTTTTCCTAATTTTTTTCCTGGCAGTAGCTACTGTAGACACCCCATTTTCTGTTGGAATCCAATTTGTTGTATCATGTATACCTTCCTTGTATTGAACATTTGTATTAAGTATAATAGGAACCAACAATGGAGGTACATGCTGCCTAACAACCCTTTCTTTCCACTTACCAGCTTCTAAAAAATAAGAAACTCGCATATTGTTCAAACTCGATACATTGTCACAGTACATAGCTAGTGCTCCATCTCAATCCAATTATCCAACCAAAAACTACATGTACCTAAATGAATATTCCAGCTAATCTGTGATTCAACTTTTTGACGATTGCGAATAAAATATCTCCATACCAATGATTACCCCGTATCATATTTCTTAGCCACTGGATTAGCTCTTTGACAGTTCTTGGCTTTTAAAAATTGACCCCATAATGATTGTTTTGTCCTAAATTCCCACCATTGCTTATATTGAAAATAAGTACATATATCATCCAAATGTCTTACTCCTATGCCTCCCTCAACAGTAGGATATCCCAAAGTTTCCCATGACACCCAATGATACTTCTTCCCTTCCTTATCACTACACCAGAAAAAATCAGCAATGACTTTTTTTAATATAGTTGAGAGTAGTCTTAGGAGGTGATATAGAAGCTAAAGTGTGGATAGGAATCGACTGTAATACATGCTTCAGAAGTGTGATTTTACCACCAAAACTCAATATCTTAGACTGCCAACCTGATATTCTTTTTATCACCTTATCCACTAAATTAGTGTAATAGATGATTCTTTGATCCCCGATATATAATGGACATCCTAAGTATATAATATGACTGTGTTTCCTACTAAAACATGTTTCCTATTTAATTATATCAATAACATCCTCTTTAGTATTTGTTGTTACCATGAAGAAACTTTTATCCTTATTCAACTTTTGATCAGAAACCAACTCATACTCCGCTATAGTTTTCATGATAAGTTGTAGACAGCTTCTAACAGTGAAAGTAAATATGATTATATCATCCGCAAAGCTTAAATGACTAATTTGTGGCCCTCTACCCTCCATGTGAAACCCCATTATTTTATGTTTGGGTTTGGTATTTTGGGCTTAGGGTTTCGGGTTTATGGTTTAAGGTTAAGGTTAGGGTTAGGGTTAGGGTTTTGGTTTTTTTTTTTTAGGTTTTTGGGTTTAGGGTTTAGGATTTGAGGTTTAATATCAATGGTTTAATATATAATGTTTGGGTTTTGGTATTTCGGGTTTGGGGTTTAGGGTTTATGGTAGGGTTAGGGTTAGGGTTAATGTTAGGGTTAGGGTTATGGGTTAGGTTGTTTTTTAGGTTTTAGGGTTTGGAAATAAGGATTTGATTTGTAATATCTATGGTTTAGTGTTTAATGTTAGGGTTTTGGAATTTTGGGCTTTAGGTTTAGTGTTTAGGGTTAGGGTTAGGGTTCGTGTTAGGGATAGGGTTAGGGTTAGGGTTTATATTTTTTTTAGGTTTTAGGTTTTGGAGTTTAGGATTTTTGGTTTAAAATCTATGGTTTAGTGTTTAATGTTTGGGTTTTGGTAATTTGGGCTTGGGTTTAGGGTTTATCGTAGGGTTAGGGTTAGGGTTAGGGTTAATGTTAGGGTTACGATTAGGGTTTAGGTTATTTTTTAGGTTTTAGGGTTTGGGGTTAAGGATATGATTTGTAAAATCTATTGTTTAGTGTTTAATGTTAGGGTTTTGGTATCTTGGGCTTTGGATTTAGGGTTTAGGGTTAAGGTTAGGGTTCGTGTTAGGGATAGGGTTAGGGTTAGGGTTTAGTTTTTTTTTAGGGTTTATGTATTGGGGTTTAGGAATTTTGGTTTAAAATCAATTGTTTAGTGTTTAATGTTCGGGTTTTGGTAATTTGGGCTTGGGGTTTAGGGTTTATGTTAGGTTAGGGTTAAGGTTAATGTAAGGGTTAGGGTTAGGGTTTAGGTTGTGTTTTAGGTTTTAGGGTTTGGGGTTAAGGATTTAAGTTGTTAAATCTATGGTTTAGTGTTTAATGTAAGGGTTTTGGTAGTTTGGGCTTTGGGTTTAGGGTTTATGGTGTCTGGTTAGGGTTAAGGATAGGGTTAGGGATAGGGTTCGTGTTATGGATAGGGTTAGGGTTAGGGTTAAGGTTTTTTTAGTTTTTCGATTTTGTGGTTTAGGATTTTTGGTTTAAAATTTATGGTTTAGTATTTAATGTTTGGGTTTTGGTATTTTTGGCTTAGGGTTTCGGCTTTATGGTTAAGGGTTAGGGTTATGGTTGAGTGTTTTTTTTTTATTTTATGTTTTGGGGTTTAGGGTTTAGGATTTGAGGTTTAATATCAATGGTTTAGTGTTTAATGTTTTTTGGCATTTTGGGCTTGGGGTTTAGGGTTTATGGTAGGGTTATGGTTAAAGTTAATGTTAGGGTTAGGGTTAGTGTTTAGGTTGTTTTTTAGGTTTTTGGGTTTGGGGTTACGGATTTGAGTAGTAATATCTATTGCTTAGTTTTTAATGTTAGGGTTTTGGTATTTTGGGCTTTGGGTTTAGGGTTAGGGTTAGGTTCATGTTAGGGTTAGGATTTAGTTTTTTTTTAGGTTTTAGGTTTTGGGGTTTAGGATTTTTGGTTTAAAATCTATGGTATAATGTTTAATGTTTGGGTTTCGTATTTTGGGGTTGGGGTTTTGGGTTAATGGTTTAGGGTTAGGGTTATAACATTTTGAAATCTCAAGATATGTCGTAAAGCCCAACATAGAGATAATGAGGTCTAAGTACTGTTTTATGTCCATTTTAATGAATTTAGGTCAGTTAAGAAGTGTAATAACCAAGACATTCAAGAACGACCATGACGTCCAGAAGTTGGTTCAAAAGGGTATTAGTGTGTCTTAGCATGTCTGACTAGTTTGTAGGAGTCGGAAATGCATGAAAAAATGGTAAAAAGGTAGCAAATAGGTTTTTGAGTTGTTTCATTGTTGAAACGTCCGGGTACGACTCCCGAAAGACCAACCAAGGGCTCTTGAGGAGGACCCTAACATTTGAAGCAACACTGCCTGGAAGTGTGCATCGACGGAGCAAGAAACGGCCCGTATGTGGACAAACGGGGCGTTGATGCCACCGTTGTCCCACACATAGCCATGGTGAGGAATCCACTCGCCTGAACAGTCTCTGAACTCATCGACAGATGTGCAGGACGAGAGGGGGTGAGGTCCGTAGACTCACAGACAGCCCGTCGACGGGGTTCCGTCTGTGAGGGTCTTAAATGCTGCATGTTTTTAAGGTTAAGTCTACTAACTAATTAAATGATTTAGGGGTTAGTTAGGGATTAAGGAAAGACTAATTAACTAACTTAACTCCCATATAAAAGCCCCAACCCCAATCAATCTAATTAGAGCTCTAAAATCAAACTCTATATCTTCCCTTCTTCCTCTCTATTGGAAGACATCATTGGAGACTAGCTAAGGAAGGGCTTTGGGGGATGGAAAGGGACGAATTCATCTTCAAATATTTTTCAAAATGTTAAGGTATGGGATCTCTTCACCTTTGAGACTTCTTTCCTCAAAGGGTTCCTTCAAAGGTTTTCCAAAAGTTGAGTTTTCATATGGGTTTCATTCAATTACGAGTTTGATGTCATGAATTGAGTTGTTTATGTTTTCTTTAGAAAATAATGAGTAGATTATTATGTATTGTAACTTGATTATGATGAATTGAGATGGTTTGGTCTAGATTGTAGAGTATGGCCCTTAACCCCTAACCCTATGTTTGATCTTGATGTGAATTATGCTGGGATTGATTCAATTGACTTGATTATTGGTTAAATCACTAATAGATGATGTTCTTACACTGATCATAGACAAGTTTTTATGAATTGTAGTCTTTCATACTAATTCTTGAGTAGGGATCTTGTCACAATACAAAACCACACCCTAGAAGTTAGGGTGCAATCTTGGATTGCGACCGGCGTATTCGACCTCTCGGAGGTCTTATACAAGCCTATTATATCATTCATCGCATATACATAACGAAAAGTAGTGCGGAATTAAAACTTTTCGTAAACTCCTTCATAAACTCCTTCATATATGGAAATAGGAAAACTCTAAGTCTCGAATCATCATCTTAAGACACGATAATACTTGGGACACGACCCATACGAATTGAAAACATACTACTATATAGTCTATTACAAAACTTCTTTAAAAGAAACATAAAATGACATATATGCCCTCGAGTCAAGTGAGGACATTCTTCAACTTCTTCTTGAATGATCTCCTTGTCCAAGTCTTCTTCCCCCAAAGCTCATCACCTACTAAGAACTAAAAGATAGAAAATATAGCATGGAATTAGTACAACCACATGTACTAAGTACGACATTATGCATAAAAATCATAAAAACGGACTGTACTGGAAATATGTATCTTTTGTATAAAACATCATAATATCATCATAAGAATAACATTTAGCAACTTAGAATCACATAAGAAAATACTTAAACCAAAAACATTATTTTTACACCTCATATTACAGTGAGTTCACTTCATTGTACAGTGAAGTCCTAGCCTTCCCTTTTAAAACATATTTTAGCATGTAGTCTTCTCACTAAAGTCATCCTAAGATTCACTTAAGTCACACAAAGAGAGACCGCCCATACACCCTCTCTAGATGTGCCTAAACGATCCTCAAGATTACTCATAACGAGACACATACACACCTACAATACACCAACATATAAGACATACATAATATGACAATCTCCCCTACCAAGGCTATCAAAAGACTTATTCAAGTACTCCTAGAAGAGAACGCCCATACATTCACTTCAAGGCTACCTAAATAATCCTTAAGACTTCCTAGGTTTAGATCATGTCAAACATATCAAGCAACTTACCTAACTAGAGTCATTCTCAAGACTTCCAAAGATAAGACATGAAGAGATCATCATTTATGCCCTCTTCACATTTTAACTAAGGAATCCTTAAGTCACTTTAGATTAGGTACTTATCCATTTACATGCTCATTATCATTAAGTCATTAGTTCATTAGTTCATTTAAGGGACATACATCACATAAAGGAGATTCAAATTATGGTCTTAGACAAGACCTAGGGACTCTTATTAACATTTTCAAAGCCTATTGTGCAATGTCTAAGTAGCGTCCCAAACCACCACCTAAACTTCATAGAACTTCTCTAATGCTAATAGGTATCCCATATGGTGAGAATAGTCAATAACCGACATAGACCATGGTAGCAAAGCATCGAATCCTAAGTTCTATCCTACTTCGATGGGGTGTTCTACTTGCCAATGGTAGAACATAAAGATCCCATGTGGGCACATGGTTAAGGAATATGAAGGGCATAATTTGTATTCTAGTCTCATACTTAACTAGAACTACTTTCCCTTACCATACTCACTCGGTACTAGTCTTAGTTCTCATATATCAATTCACATTAAGGTTCATACAAATGGGTCTCATATCAAGTTTATGACCCAATTACATTTACCCTACCAAAGCAAGGTCCATTAGGGATATCCCACTATGGCGACAAGAAGCTCATCATGACTTTCCTAAGGTATGATATGATGCCATTCCAGCCAATCAACCTTAAGTCCATCATTCATTACATGAAGGATACCATTACGTCTTACTACTTCACGATTCATAACCTTACCACTTGGTTCAAGGTTCCACATAAATGACCCTCTTATCATCATTCAAGGTCTCACCTATATTCATTTATTAAAGACTAAGACCATTTAGGTTCCTATGTCAAGACATCACATAGTAACATAAACATCAAGTAAGGGACACAAGTCTACCTAAACAAGACACAACATACTTCCATTTTACTCATTTAGCCTATCTTTCTTTAGACACTTAGGAATGAACCTTCACCTTATTTAGTCAACCTATACATTACCTTAACGTTATCAACTTAACCATTTTAGACTCATATAGCCAATTTAAGAACAACCATGTAACAACTCTAAGACTACACACTTAACACATAGTCAAAGCATAACATGATTATCTAGAGAGTATCAATAGTCTAACACATACTTTCACATATACGTAGATATGATCATACATCATCAAATCAACTACACAAATAGACATATAAGTTCAAGCAGTGTTTACAAGGCCTTGATCATCAATATACTAGAAAGTAACGCCGATAAGGCCACATCAATTCACATAGCACCGCCACCAAAGGTGGACCAAACCAATCATAACATAATTGAAGTATAATTAACATTGAATAAGAAGAAATAGGGCAGCGTACCACCACTTCATCATCAACACTTCATGCCAATACCAAATCACCCAATTCAACATCATAAGGCCCTTACCCATGGCCATCAAACACCAATTCAATACACAATTATAGAAATCAATGAAATCTAAATCAATTCAACATAGATTCAACAATCCAATACCAATTTGATAACAATTGAATACAAGTCTTACATCAATAGAAAGCCCATAAGAAACTACACATGAATTCATCAACATTAAGCCAATATCAAGTAACCCATAATTTAGTCAAAATCTTAGGTTCATCAACTTCATGGGTTCATAGGTAATTCAGGTTAAAATCATCAATACAACATCAATCTAATCCATAATTGACGTTTGAAAACCATTAATGCAAAAACCCATGGTAGAATCATGAAATTGGACAATTTACCTTTTGAAAACATCTTTGAAAGTTCGGCTCCTTGATGAAACGAGTTTCAAGGAACAAAATCCATACCTCAATGAAGCTAATTCTTCACTTTGATGAAGAATATCCACTCAAAACGTCACACCAAGCTCTTTCTTGACTTTGGACTTCAATGGAGTCTTGGGGAATTTCTAAGGTATTTTGGGGTTTTGATCTTCGAAAAATGAAATCTTCCAAGTGTTAATGACTTATAAACACCTTTAAAATACCCAATATACCCCTTAGGAACCTCCAAAGTTTTTATTTGGGAGTGGGGTGAAATAGGATTTCACCCCTCGCTTAACAGTGACCTGCGCAGGGACTTGGCTTCATACACGGAAGGCAGTCGATGGTCCGTTTGGTCCTTCCGTTGGTTGGATGAGAGACTTGCCAAGGTTCCCTCCTCACCCAAGACCAAGTCTCCACCAATTACACCCATCGACGGGGCGTCGATTGGCCCACGAGCCATCAATGCCTCCGTTGTTTGGGCCTGCCAGTGACAGTCTTTACACTAAGTTTGGGTCCTTTCTCAAGGACCCTTGGTTGGTCCTTGGGGATGTTTTCCCGGACGTTTCCAACCCAAACATGACTGTATACTAGCTTAACACCTCTCACATGAATTTCATCCAAAACAAACACGTAAAACTCAACAAAACATGCCTAGACACACAAGGTCATTTCAAGGCATATCTTGCGAACTTCATGATAGTTCTTCGACGTTTGATCTCAAAACTTCACGAAACTTGACACAATGACTTTATACACCATTTAAACTCATTTAAGAACCTTAGAACCTCATAAGGTACACATACACACGTAAGCCCTCACATGAGACACTTAGGTGACTTAGTCATCGAACGTCTTGGTTGACCCTTGACGTTTGACTTCCAATGCACCTAATACTCTAGCTACTGTCTCAACACAACATTATAGACATATTAAGAACCTTATACCACCTTGACAAGCATGTGAGGCTCTAGTTAACCTAAGTCATTTTTGAGGTCTTTCAATCTCCCCCACTTGGACAACATTCGTCCTTGAATGACATTTGCCACTCTCCGAACACTTCCAAGATTAGAGATTTAACTTAAAATCACATAACCAAACCATACAACTAACAATCAAGGAGAAAATATCAATTACACAAAGTCAAAAGATTAATAACACAAGAAGAAACTATAATACAATTCTATAACTCATTATGCTACGAAACTCACATGCTTCATTCCAAATAGAAAAAACTCATTTTATATTCATTAATATACTCATAAACATCAGTTCTAACCACATAACAAAAATTATAGACCAAAGAATCAATTAGTCATTTTTTCAAAAATATTACAGTGAGCAGTGAAACAGTAAACAGTGATTTTAGGCAATTTTTTTAAAAAAGTACAATCTTATGCAATTCATGATATAGACATGCTCAAATGAAAGGTAAGATCATATAAACACCCTTTTACAATATGCTCATAACTGAATAAAACACACAATGCAAAGAATTTAATGAAATTCAATTTCAACCAAACTCCTAAACATCATGCACAAGCACCAACTTCTAGCACAACTTCTAACCATACTCCCCCACTTAGAAAGAAGTCATACTATAACAAGATAAACAAGGACTTCCCAATATCATCATTACTCTCCTCCGGCTCCCACCTCTAGTCCGAAGTGCATAGAAACGCCTCCTAGTTGGAGCATCTTCCTTTGGAACACTATGCTCAACCTTCTTACCCTCCTTCCTAGAAGCAATGTTTGGAAATCTCTCACTTTGTTCCCATCTTTTCCACATCCAAAGCAACTACCGGTACCCAATAGACACTCACCAAGATGTTTCTTACCACAAGTGGAACATGTAGGTTTGCCATTGCTAGAACCACCTCCTTTCTCAAACTTCTTCTTAGGAACACTAGGTCCATCTTGAGTTTGAGCTCTCTTTTTGAACCTAGGTTGTACTTGATCACTAGCAACACTCCTTTTCAAGTTCCTTGACATCCTCCTAAGTTTAGACTCTTCAATTGATTGTGCATACACCATGAGTCTAGCCAAAGTCATATCATCATGCAACATAACCGTACGGCATTCCTCCCTCACTAAGTAGGCTACACCCGTTACAAAGAGACTCATTTCATCCCTTGGATTAGACACTAGGGAAGGTGCATACCAAGATAAAGTTGAGACCTTCAACGAGTATTCCTCAAAAATCATATTGCCTTGCTTGAGATTGATAAATTCTTCTACCTTAACCTCTCTCCTCTCATGGGGAAAGTACTTACCAAGGAAAGCTTCCTTGAATTCTTCCCACTCATTAGGACCCAACTGATTTGGCCTATTGTCCTTCCATTGAGTGTACCAAATTTGAGACACATCTCTCAATTGATGAGAAGCCAACTCCGCCTTCTTCCTAGATGTAACCCTCATAGCACTCACAACTTTGTACACACCATCAAGAAATTATTGGGGATCCTCATTCACCTTTGAGCCAAGAAAGATTGGAGGATTCAACCTCACGAAGTCGCTCAACCTAGATGACATAGTTCTCTCCATAGCATTAACCCTCGGCACCACGTTCAAGTTAGCTTGAGTAGTCACGGCTCGGGCTAAAGCAAGCAAAGCCTCTCTAATCTCCCGATTAGTCAATTCCGGGGGAACCACCGGAACCTCATTACTCCTCCCACATTAGGGGCATGATCACCTTGCGGAGGCACTTGAGCACCTTTGTCACCTTGACCATCATGAAGCACTTGCTCAACTATCTCAACATGAGGAGGAACTTCCTCATCAACCCTTTCCTCTTCCATCCTTATAGCGGCCATCCTTCAAGTATTCATCTCCTAGAAATACAAGGAAAAATACATTTAGAAGGATACTCATAACATTACTCTACCGCACGACATAGGAGTATAAATTAAGGGAAAAACTATTATCCTATAGCCTCTCGCCCATAGATGTGTCGCGACTCACAGCGATGGTCAAGACTCTACTAGATGTGACTTTTCGCAACTTTTTCATACCTACGACTAGTTTCATTAACCTATGCTCTGATGCCAAGCTTTGTCACAACCCGAAACCACACCCTAGAAGTTAGGGTGCAATCTTGGATTGCGACCGGCGTATTAGACCTCTCAGAGGTCTTATCCAACCCTATCATATCATTCATCGCATATACATAACAAAAAGTATTGCGAAATTAAATGTTTTCGTAAAACAATATAGAAGTCATAAACTCCTTCATATATGGAAATAGGAAAACTCTAAGTCTGGAATCATCATCTTAAGACACCATAATACCTGGGACACGACCCATACGAATTTAAAACATACTACTATATAGTCTATTACAAAACTTCTTTAAAAGAAACATAAAATGACATAAATGCCCTCGAGTCAAGTGAGGACATACTTCAAGTTCTTCTTGAACGATCTCCTTGTCCAATTCTTCTTCCCCCAAAGCTCTTCACCTACTAAGAACTAAAAGATAGAAAATAAAACATGGAATTAGTACAACCACATGTACCAACTATGACATTACGCATAAAAATCATGAAAACGGATTTTACTGGAAATATGCATCTTTTCTTTAAAACATGATATCATCATAAGAATAACATTTAGCAACTTAGAATCACATAAGCAAATACTTAAACCGAAAACATTATTTTTACACCTCACATTACAGTGAGTTCACTTCACTATACAGTGAAGTCCTAGCCTTCCCTTTTAAAACATATTTTAGCATGTAGTCTTCTCACTAAAGTCATCCTAAGATTCACTTAAGTCACACAAAGAGAGACAGTCCATACACCCTCTCTAGATGTGCCTAAACAATCCTCAAGATTACTCATAATGAGACACATACACACCTACAATACACCAACATACAAGACATACATAATATGACAATCCCCTACCAAGGCTATCAAAAGACTTACTCAAGTACTCCTAGAAGATAACGCCCATACATTTACTTCAAGGCTACCTAAATAATCCTTAAGACTTCCTAGGTTGAGATCATGTCAAACATATCAAGCAACTTACCTAAGTAGAGTCATTCTCAAGACTTCCAAAGATAAGACATGAAGAGATCATCATTTATGCCCTCTTGACATTTTAACTAAGGAATCCTTAAGTCACTTTAGATTAGGTACTTATCCATTTACATGCTCATTATCATTAAGTCATTAGTTCATTAGTTCATTTAAGAGACATACATCACATAAAGGACATTCAAAGAATGGTCTTAGACAAGACCTAGGGACTCTTATTAACATCTTCAAAACCTATAGTGCAATGTCTAAGTAGCGTCCCATACCACCACCTAAACTTCATAGAACTTCTCTAATGATAATAGGTATCCCATATTATGAGAATAGGCAATAACCGACATAGACCATGGTAGTAAATCCTGGAATCCGAAGTTCTATCCTACTTCGATGAGGTGTTGTACTTGCCAATGGTAGAACATAAAGATCCCATGTAGGCACATGGTTAAGGAATATGAATGGCATACTTTATATTCTAGTCTCATACTTAACTAGAACTACTTTCCCTCACCATACTCACTCAGTGCTAGCCTTAGTTCTCATAGATCAATTCACATTAAGGTTCATACAAATGGGTCCCATATCAAGTTCATGACCCAATTACATTTACCCTACCAAAGCAAGGTCCATTAGGGCTATCTCACTATGGCGAAAAGAAGCTCATCATTACTTTCATAAGGTAATATATGATGCCGTTCCAGCCAATCAACCATAAGCCCATCATTAATCACATGAAGGATACCATTATGACTTACTTCTTCACGATTGATAACCTTACCACTTGGTTCAAGGTTCCACATAAATGACCCTCTTATCATCATTCAAGGTCTCACCTATATTCATTTATTCAAGACTAAGACCCTTTAGGTTCCTAAGTCAAGACATCACATACTCACATAAGCATCAAGTAAGGGACACAAGTCTACCTAAACAAGACACAACATAGTTCCATTTTACTCGTTTAGCCTATCTTTCTTTAGACACTTATGAATGACCCTTAACCTTATTTAGTAATCCTATACATTACCTTAACGTTATTAACTTAACCATTTTAGACTCATATAGCCAATTTAAAAACAACCATGTAACAACTCTAAGACTACACACTTAACACATAGTCAAAGCATAACATGATTATCTAGATAGTATCAATAGTCTAACACATACTTTCACATATAGGTAGATATGATCATACATCATCAAATCAACTACACAAATAGACATATAAGTTCAGGTAGTGACGACAAGCCCATGATCATCAATATACTAGAAAGTAACGCCGACAAGGACACATCAATTCACACAGCACCGCCACCAAAGGTGGACCAAACCAATCATAACATAATTGAAGTATAATTAATGTTGAATAAGAAGAAATAGGGCAGCGTACCACCACTTCATGCCAGTACCAGATCACCCAATTCAACATCATAAGGCCCTTACCCATGACCATGAACACCAATTCAATACACAATTATAGAAATCAATGAAATCTAAATCAATTCAACATATATTCAACAATCCAATACGAATTTGATAACAATTGAATACAATTCTTACATCAATAGAAAGTCCATAAGAAACTACACATGAATTCATCAACATTAAGCCAATATCAAGTAACCCATAATTTAGTCAAAATCTTAGGTTCATCAACTTCATGGGTTCATAGGTAATTCAGGTTAAAATCATCAATACAACATCAATATAATCCATAATAGACGTTTGAAACCATTAATGCAAGAACCCATGGTAGAATCATGAAATTGGACAATTCAACTTTTAAAAACTTTGAAAACATCTTCGAAAGTTGGGCTCCTTGATGAAATGAGTTTCAAGGATCAAAAGTCATACCTCAATGAAGCTAATTCTTCACTTTGATGAAGAATATCCACTGAAAACGTCACACCAAGCTCTTCCTTGACTTTGGACTTCAATAGAGTCTTGGGGAAAATCTAAGGGGTTTTGATCTTCGAATAATGAAATCTTCTAAGTGTTAATGACTTATAAACACCTTTAAAATACCCAATATACCCCTTAGGAACCTACAAAGTCTTTATTTGTAAGTGGGGTTAAATTCCCATTTCACCCCTCACTTAACAGTTACCTGCGCAGGGAATTGGCTTCAAAGACGGAAAGTAGTCGACGGAGCGTTTATCCACAAAAAGACCGTCCTATCCTTCCGTTGGTTGGGTCAGAGACTTGCCAAGGTTCCATCCTCCCCCAAAACCAAGTCCCCACCAATGACACCCATCGCCTGGGCGTCGATTGGCCCACGAGCCGTCGATGCCTCCGTCGTTTGGGGCCTGCCTGGGACAGTCTTTACACTAAGTTTGGGTCCTTTCTCAAGGACCCTTGGTTGGTCCTTGGGGATGTTTTCCCAGACGGTTACAACTCAAACATGACTCTATACGAGTTTAACACCTTTCACATGAATTTAATCCAAAACAAACACGCAAAACTCAACGAAACATGCCTAGACACACAAGGTCATTTCAAGGCATATCTTTCGAACTTGATGAACGTTCTTGGATGGTTGACCTCCAAACTTCACGAAATTTGACAGACTGACTTTATACACCATTTAAAGTCATTTAAGAACCTTAAAAACTCATAAGGTACACATAAACACATAGTCCCTCACATGAGACACTTAGGTGACTTAGTCGTCGAACATCTTGGTTGACCTTTGACGTTTGACTTCCAATGCACCTAATACTCTAGCTACTGTCTCAACACAACATTATAGACATATTAAGGACCTTATACCCCCTTGAAAAGAATGTTAGGCTCTATTTAACCTAAGTCATTTTCGAGGACTTACTCATCTAGGTTAAGAAGATTGGCCTAAGTATCTTGTTTCAAAGCTTTGGTTTAGTATTGAATTATGGTGTAGTGACTCTTCTAACTCTATTATCATGTTGGTTATTGAATTACATTGATGAGATGACCTAATTGGGTTTAGTTGTGGGTAGTTGGTAAGTCTTGTAATTCCTATCTCTTACTTCAACTTGTGGTAAATTGTGATTAAGTCATGATGTTGTGTTGGAGTATGCCTTATCTAGGATTGATAGGATGGTGTGATGATTTAATTGAAATGTCTTAACTTTGGTTGTGAGGTTTCTTAGGGTGTACATGTCATAAGGATGGTGATGCGTATCAATGTACCCTACTATAATGTGATATGTAAAGTGTTAACCTCACTTATATGAGTTGTGATGAAAGGACTATTACTCATACAATTCTTATTGATCGATGATGATGATGATTATACAAGGGCTAGACCCTATGACCTAAACTACGTTATGAAAGATGAATAAAGATTATTACATTTCAATAAGGGACTTGGCATAGCACCAAGTGAACTTGACAATGGGAGGTGATGGCTTTCCAATAGAAGAAGTGTTACCCTTTAGTTTTATATGTGATGTTGACTCCCCATTGAGGGATACTCATTGCATTGATTCCCATGAGATGAGGCCTCAATTTCCAAATGGTATGTACAGGAAATCACCTATCTCTTAGTTCTTGAACTATGTTGCCCACATATGAAGACTAGCTAGTGGATCCACCTAGAATGCAACGTTTATGTTAGGTTTTACCTTGGCCGGTAGACCACCTTTCATAGGTGTAAGGTTTTACAACACCGGATTCCACATTAGCTGATGTGGTCTATGTCGGTTAAGGGAAGTGTTCCCTAAACTAAAATGAAGTAATAATGTATAGACTAACTAAAGTGACTTGAGGGGTTTGACTTAGCTTAGGTAAGGCTATGGGACTCTACTTAAGCCTTGCACTAGTTTTCCTTGATAGGAGCTTTAGGAGGTCAATATTATGTTTATAAATGATTATAAAGATAGATGACTTCATATGATGATTATGATGCTTATGAACATGTAAATGGTCTTTATTGTTAAAGTATGATCTTATGTGTATTGAAGGTTATGTTATGTGAAGTGAGTTACTATTTATGATTCTTATTTGGTTACTTGATTAAGTAAGGTTATGGGGCTTTGCTTGGTCATTGCACTTGTGGATTTATAGGATTATGATTGGTTGTCTTGCTTTACTATTTATATGATAAACTCTTATTCATGCTTGTGATATGGTTACTTGATGATAGAGTTATATGGGTATATGAGTTCAAGTATGTGATATGAATATAGTTGCTTGATTTTATTGAACATGACTAAATGATTTTTGTGTAGCTTGTTGATTGTGCATAAAGAGGTAAAATGGCATGATTTCACTAAATGTCCCTTTTTAGCATGTTTGGTTGTTATATGTGCATATGGTCTCATACTTAGTACATGTGGCGCACTAACCCCATTTTCTCCCTTTTTCCCAAACAATTTAGATTTCGGTCGTTGAGGTTTGGCTCGAGGCGATTGAGAAGGAGGCTTGGATACTCTTATCATCCAAGTGGTAGGTCCTCATTTTCTCGAGGATGATGCCGATATTCTACCTATGGATTTGCTTAGATATTAAGAAACTTATGTTTCATTTGAAGACAAGTTGTATAAAGCCTATATGTGGCTTACTTTTGTTATTCTAGGGCTACGCCTATTTGACATTGTCATTCTAGATGGTTATGAGATGAGACGGATTTTATGACTCCAATTCTATCTTATGTATATATGTATGTGAAATAAAAGTAGAAGACTAAGTAATCTTCTGATACAAAGGGTCTATGTATACTTGATAATAATACTATTATGTGTATGTAGAGGTCTATGTAAACCTCCAATTAGTTAAAGTTAAAAGTTTTAAATTTTCCGTACTTTTTGACTTGTGAATGCGATGATGATAATTAAGGGGCTAGTGTTAGTCTTCACACAAGACGACGACGCCGGTTACGTTTAGGGGGTAAACCCAGATGTGACAAACTTTGTATCAGAGCATGAGGTTAAATATACTTGATAACGATGTCTCTCTCAACCACGTCTATGTAGATTCGTACTCATAATTGTGAAGCGCGCCACACTTATGAATAGGAATCTATATGATGCTTAGGATCTCTCTCTTTCTTGGAAATCCAATGTCGTGCCTCTAGAGTAACTATTAATTGCTTTCACCTAAACTTTGTGCTTTGGTTATAGGAAATGAATAATCGGAGGAATGAGGAAAGAAGGCTTGAGGAGGAGATTGCTCCTCCCCGTGTTGATCAAGACCCTCCACTTGAAGAAGAGGTTGATGTTGAACAAGCTCCGGCCAACCCTCCACCTTTGACGGATGGAGATATAAGGATGCCCTTCTTCAAATGGCCCAAGCCATTACTTCTCAAGCCCAAGCTGCCACTCTTCAAGCTCAAGCTATGACGTACCAAGCTAATCGAGAGGTTGTACCCCGACCCAATCTACAAGTATCTACCATGGCATCTCATTTAAGGGACTTCACTCGAATGATCCCTCCTACTTTCCATGGGTCTAGGGTGGATGACGACCCCCAAGAGTTCATCAATGAGGTTTATAAGATACTCTTTGCCATTGGGTTAAGCACTAGTGAGAAGGCCGAATTGGCCACATATCAACTCAAGGATGAGGCTCAAACTTGGTATGTGCAATGGAGGGATAATCAGCCTCTTCGGGGTGGACCGGTAACATGGGAGATCTTCAAGAAGACATTTCTTGATCCATTTTTCCCTAGAGAGATGAGGGAGGCCAAAGTTGTGGAGTTCATCAACCTTCGTCAAGGAGGTATGAGTGTTCTTGAGTATTCTATGAAGTTTACTTAATTGTCCAAACATGCTCCTTTTTGGTTTTCGATCCTAGAGATGAGATGAGCCGCTTTGTGATGGGAGTGTCGGATGATTTGCAAGAGGAGTGTCATTCAGCCATGCTTCATGACAATATGAACATCTCTCGGCTTATGGTGCATGCTATACAAGTTGAGGAGGCACGGGCTAGGAGGAAGACTAGGGATGCTAAGAGGGCAAGGTCCCTTGAAGGTGGTTCTTCCAAGAGTAGGCTTGAAATTCAAGACAAGCCTAGGTTCAAAAAGAAGTTCTCTAATCAAGTTCCATCACAGTTCCCTAAGGCTCGTGATGAAAAAGTCGCTAAACCTAGAGCTCAAAAGGGAAGAGTGGGAACCTACCCAATGAGAAGCCTATATGTGCCAATTGTGGAAAGGGTCATTTCGGTGAGTGTTTGGTTGGAACAGGCAACTGTTTTGGTTGTGTCAAGAGTGGCCACAAGGTTCGAGATTGTCCTAATATGAAGGGGCAAGAGAAGAGTGGTCAAGCAAGTGGTTCTAGTGATGCTCCAAAGAAGAACCACTTCTATGCTCTTCGTACTAGGGGTGAGCAAGAGACTTCTCCCGATGAGGTGACTGGTATGTTACAAGTCTTTTCTATTGATGCTTATGCTTTACTTGATACGGGTGCTACTTTGTCTTTCGTTACACCCCTTGTAGCTAAAAAGTTTGATACTTTACCCGATATCTTGCATGAGCTTTTCTTAGTGTCTACACCGGTGGGTGAGTCGGTGGTTGCAAAGAGGGTATATAGAAATTGTCCTATCATGTTGCCCAATAGAGTTTCTAATGTTGATCTAGTTAAACTTGATATGATTGATTTTGATATTATTTTAGGTAGGGATTGGTTGCATTCTTGTTTTGCCACTATTTATTGTAGGACAAGGATAGTGAGGTTTAATTTTCCTAATGAACCCGTTGTTGAGTGGAAGGGGGGAGTTCTATTCCTAGAGGTCGCATCATTTCTTGTTTAAAGGCTCGCAAAAAGATCTCTAAGGACTGCCTATATCATATAGTGAGAGTCCAAGATCTTGACTCCGAAATTCCTCCCATTGAGTCGGTCCCCGTAGTGAATAAATTTCCAGAGGTTTTCCCTAATGACCTTTCCGGTATTCCTCCCGAATGAGAAATTGATTTTGGTATCGATTTGCTACCTGAAACAAACCCCATTTCAATTCCTCCTTATAGAATGGCTCCGGCCGAGTTGAAGGAATTGAAGTCACATCTTAAATATTTGTTATACAAGGGCTTCATAAGGCGTAGTATATCTCCATGGGGTGCTCCGGTCTTGTTTGTGAAGAAGAAAGATGGGTCCTTGAGTGTAAGGCCTCGAAAATGACATAGGTTAACTAGACCCTAACATGTTGGTCTTGGTGTTCTATGGTCCTAAATATGTTTAATATGTGGTATAGAGGCAGTATCTAAAATATTAGAGGTGTTGGAAGTCAAACATCAAGAGACGACTAAGACGTTTGACGACTAAGTCACCTAATTGTCTGTTATGTGGTTTTATTTGTTTATGTGTGTTTCATGGTGTTTTAAGGTTCTTAATAGAGTTAATATAGTATGTATAGGTAGTGGTTAAAGTTTTGTGAAGTTTGGAGGTCAAACGACCAAGACGTCCAAGGCATTCAAAAGATATGCCTTGAGTCGACCTTGTACGTCTAGGCGAGTTTCATTGAGTTCTATGTGTTTGTTTTGGATGAAATTCATATGAGAGGTGTTAAACTTATATATTATAATATTTGGATTGAAACGTCCGGGAAATTATCCCCAAGGACCATCGAAGGGTCCTTGAGGAAGGACCTAAAACTGATGTGCAGGCAGTCCCAGGCAGCCTTGGCGACGAAGCTGTCAACGGCCAGTAGTTGCTATGACACCCGTTCACAAGGGTCTCGTCGTGGGGACCTTGTCCAAGGGTGTATAGGGGACCCTTGGAAAGCTACTGTTGCTTGCAACGGAAGGCCATGACTCCCCGTTTCAGCTGTGATGCTCCATCATGGGCAGGTCGTCATGGGCTGTTCCCTGCGTGCAGATTTTTCTGCCAAGTCGGGGTGAATTGGTAAATTCACCTCACTTCCAAATAATAGTTTAGGTGGTTTATTAAGGGTCTTATGGGTATTTTAATTAACTATATAAGTAGTTAACACCCTAAAGACTTCATTCTTCCAAATTGACAACCCAAAACTCTTAGAAATATCCCCAAAAAAACCTCCATTGAAGACTCCATTGAAGAGGCAGCTTGGTGAGGGGTTCTTGTGTGGAAATTCTTCATAAAAGTGAAGAATTATCATCCTTGAGGTATGGCTTTTGATCCTTGAAACATATTTCATCAAGGAGCCCAATACTCAAAGTGTTTTATAAAGTTTTCTAAAGTGAATTGTCCAATTTCGGGATTCTACCATGGGTTCTTGCATAAATGATTTCTAAACATTGAATTATGATCTAATTGATATTGTATTGATGATTTCAACATAAATTACCTATGAACCCATGTGAATTGATGAACCCTAGTTTTGACTACTTATTGGGTTACTTGATATTAAGCTAATGTTGATGAATTGTTGTGTAGTTTCTTATGGGCTTTCTAATGATATAAGAATTGAATTCAATTGATATATAATTGATCTTAGATTGCTAAACCTATATTGAATTGAGGTAGATTCATTGATTTTTATGGTTATTGCTTTGAATTATTGTTCATGGCCATGGGTAAGGGCCTTGTGATGTTGAATTGGTTGATTTGGCATTGAATTGAAGTGTGGATATGGGGATGAAGGTATGCTGCCCCATTTTCCTTAATTTGATATTAATTATACTTCGACTCTATTGTGTTTGGTATGGTCCACTTATGGTGGCGGTGTTATGTGTTTTACTTGCAACTGATGTGGCCTTGTCGGCATTACTTTATGTAATATTCTGAGCATGGCCTTATTGGAAACTACTTGATGTTAAGTGGCTATTTCTGTAGTTTGATGACATTACCTATCTACATGTAAAGTTATATAGTCATGTATGTATTCTTCTAGTTATGTTGCCTTAAGTGATCATGTTAGACTTCGACTTGGCATTATGAGTGTAGTGTTAGGTTAAGTCATGGTTATTCCTACTTGACTTTATGAGTCTATGTGGAGTATATTAATGATGTTATGATGATATATAGGATAACTTGAAGATGTTAGGTTGTTTTAGAGGTGTTTCTAGAATGACTTGTATTATGTGTTAAAAGTGAAGTATGTGATGTCTTGTCTTGGTTGACTTGTATCTCTTGCTTGATGTATATATGATTATGGATATGTGATGTCTTGATTTAGGGTGTTATAACTCTTCGTCTTGAATGAATGAATGACATGTGACTTTGAATGATGTTATGAGAGTCTCTTATGTGCAAACCTTGACTTAAGGGGAAGTTTAAGATTGATTGAAGTGTAAGCCGTAATGGTATCCTTCAAAGTAAAGGAATGATGGACTTAAGGTTAGTTGGCTGGAACGGCATCATATTAACACTTAGAAAAGTCATCATGAGCTTCTTATCGCCATTGTGAGGTAGCCCTAGTGGACCTTCCTTGGTAGGGTAAATGTAATTGGGTTATGAACTAGATATGGAACCCTTTTATGTAAACCTAATGTATGAAATATTCTATGAGAAAGAAGGCTAGCACCGAGTGAGTACGGCAAGGGAAGTAGTTCTAGTTAAGTATGAGACTAGAATACAAAAAAGCCTTTCGTATTCCTTAACCATGTTGCACATGGGATGTGTCCAAGTTCTATAATTGGCAAGTAGAATAACCTCATCGAAGTAGGATAGAACTTCGGATTCCATGTCTTGCTATCATGGTCTATGTCGGTTATTACCTATTCTCATCATGTGGAATACCTTTTAGCATTAGATAAGTTTATGAGGTTTAGGTGGTGGTATGGGACGTTACTTAGACATTGCACAATAGACTTTGAAGGTGTTATGTGGAGTTCCTAGGTCTTGTCCAAGACCATTATGTGAGTGTCTTATATGATGCATTATGTGAGTGTCTTATGTGATGTATGAGTCTTAATGAATTAATGAACTAATGACCTATGTTAGTAACTATGTAAATGATTGAGTACCTAATCTAAAGTGACTTAAGCATTCCTTAGCTAAAGTGTGAGGAGGACATGTAAGGATGATCTCTTCATAACTTATCTTTGGAAGTCTTGAGGATGACTCTAGTTAGGGAAGTTGGTTAATATTGTTGACATGATCTAAACCTTAGGAAGTCTTAAGGACTATTTAGGTAATCTTGGAAAGGTCACTGCACTATGGACATTATCTTCTTGATTTACTTAAGTAGGTCTTTGATAGTCTTTGGAAGGAGAATGTCTTATCATCTAAGTGTTGGTGTGTTTAGTGAGAATGATTCTATTTTAGGTAGTCTATAGAATATCTTGTGTGTGTGTGATAGAGATTGTATGGGCGGTCGCTCCACACTCACTCAAGTGAACCTTGGAAATCACCTTTGGTAGATGAATCTTACATAGATGTTTATGATTGTTTTCTAAGTATGTATGTGACTCATTGTAGGTAATCTTAAGGGTCGTTTAAGGCACATCTAGAGAGGGTGTATGGGCGGTCTCTCTTTGTGTGACTTAAGTGAATCTTAGGATGACTTTAAGTGAGGGAATTACATGCTAGGAAGACTTAAAGTGAGGGATGAAGTGCTTCACTGTAACAGTGAATTAATTCACTATAGAGTGAATATAGCTCACTGTAAAGTGAGTTCTTTAAATGGTATTTTTGGTTAATGGTTATCTTATGTGTTTCCTAATTGCTAAATGATGTTCTTATGTTTAAACTATGATTTCCAAATGAAAAGATGCATATTTCCAATAAAGTCCATTTTCATGATTTTATGCATATAGCCATACTTAGTACATGTGGTTGTACTAATTCCATGCTTTATTTTCTATCTATAGTTCTTGGTAGGTGAAGAGCTTGTGAAGTGAAGACTTGGACTTAGAAGATCGTTCAAGATGAAGTTGAAGTATGTCCTGAGTTGACTCGAGGGCATATGTCTTTTGTTGTTTTCTTTGAAGTATTGTAATAGACTATGTCTTTCTATTTTCGTATTGAATTATGGGACGTGTCCCAAAGTACTCTTGTGTCTTAAGATGATGAGATTGAGACTTAGCATTTCTATTACTTTTATATGAAAGAGATTTTTAAAGACTATATTATGTTTTGTGAAAAGTTTTAATTCCGCACTACTTTTCACTTTGTATATGAAATGAATGATATGAATGAGGCTTGTCTTAGAACTCTGAGAGTTAGACGACGCCGGTCGCAATTCGAGATTGCCCCCTATCTTCTAGGGTATGGTTTCGGGTTGTGACAAAGTTGGTATCAGAGCATAGGTTGGTGAAAGTAGTATTAGGTATCAAAAAAGTCTCATCAAGTCACGTCTAGTAGAGTCTTGACCATCGGTATGAGTCGCGACACATGTATTGGCGAGAGGCTATAGGACGATAGTGTTTCCCTTCATTTCTACTCCTATGCTCGTGCGGTAGAGTTATCTTATGAGTATCCTTCTAAATGTGTTTCCTTGTTTTCTAGGAGATGAATACTAGAAGGATGGCCTCTAGAAGGTTGGAAGAGGAAAGGGTGAATGAGAAGATTCTTCCCCAAGTTGAGCAAGTTCCTCAAGGTGCTCAAGGTGGGCAAGGTGTTAAAGGTGCTCAAGATGATCAAGTGCCTCCTCAAGGTGATCATGATCCTAATGTAGGAGGACGTGATGAGGTGCCGGAATTGTCTAATAGGGTGATTGGAGAGGCTTTGCTTGCTTTATCACAAGCCGTAACGGCTCAAGCTAACTTGAACATGATGCCTAGGGTTAATGCTATGGAGAGCACTATGTCATGTAGGTTGAGAGACTTTGTGAGGTTGAATCCTCCAATCTTTCTTGGCTCTAAGGTGAATGAGGATCCCCAAGAATTTCTTGATAGTGTGTACAAAGTTTTGAGTGCTATGGGGGTTACATCTAGGGAGAAGGCGGAGTTGGCTTCTTATCAATTGAGAGATGTGTCTCAAATTTGGTAAACTCAATGGAATGACAATAGACCGGTGGAGTCGGGTCCTATTGAGTGGGAAGAATTTAAGGAAAATTTTCTTGGCAAGTACTTTTCCCGTGAAAAGAGGGAAGAGAAAGTAGAAGAATTTATCAATCTCAAGCAAGACAATATGAGTGTTGAGGAGTACTCTTTGAAATTCTCGACTTTGTCTAGGTATGTACCTTCCCTCGTGACTAATTAAAGGAATGAAATGAGTCGCTTTGTGACGGGTGTAGCTGATTTAGTGAAGGAGGAATGACGTACGGCTATGTTGCATGATAATATGACTTTGGCTATACTCATGGTGTATGCACAATCAATTGAAGAGTCTAAAATTAGGAGGATGTCAAGGAACTTGAAAAGGAGTGTTGCTAGTGACCAAGTGCAACCTAAGTTCAAAAAGAGGGTTCAAACTCAAGATGGACCTAGTGTTCCTAAGAAGAAGTTTGAGAAGAGAGGTGGTTCTAGCAATGACAAACCTTTATGTGCCACTTGTGGTAAGAGACATTATGGTGAGTGTTTATTGGGTACCGGTAGTTGCTTTGGATGTGGAAAGGATGGGCACAAAGTGAGAGATTGTCCAAACATTGCTTCTAGGAAGGAGGGCTAGAGGGTTAAGCCTAGTGTTCCGAAGGAAGATGCTCCAACTAAGAGGCATTTCTATGCACTCCGGACTAGAATTGAGAAGCCGGGTGATGGTGATGATAATGTTGGTAAGTTCTTGTTTCTTCTTTGATAGTATGAGTTCTTTCTGAGTGGGGGAGTATGGTTTGTAGATGGAATAGAATTTCTTCATTTGTTGCATTTGCATGATGTTTAGGAGTTTGGTTGAAATTGAATTTCATTTACTTCTTGCATTGTGTGATTTATGAAACTTTGAGCATGTTGTATGATGTGTTTAAATGATGTTATCTTGCATATTAGCATGTCTATATAAAGAATTGCCTAAAAATCGCATTTTTCGAAAAATTTGCAAAAATCACTGTAGCTTGTTAAATTGCTCACTGTAATATTTTCGTAAAAATGGCTATTTGATTCTTTGGTCTAAAAATTGTAGTAATGTGGTATGAACTGATGTATATGAGTATGATGTTGAATATAAAATGAGTTTTTGCTATTTGGATTGAAGCATGTGAGTTTTGTAGCATAATGAGTTATAGAATTGTTTTCTAGTTTCTTGTTGTGTTGAGAATCTCTTGATTTTGTGAAATTGATGATTTCTTATTGATATGTGTTGTATGGATTGGTTATGTGCTGCTAGTTGAGTCTCTAATCTTGGAAGTGTTCAGAGAGTGGCAAGTGTCATTCGAGGACGAATGTTGTCCAAGTGGGGGAGATTGTAAGACCTCGAAAATGACACAGGTTAACCAGAGCCTAACATGTTGGTATTGGCGTTATAAGGTCCTAAATATGTTTAATATGTGGTATAGAGGCAGTAGCTAAAATATTAGAGGTGTTGGAAGTCAAACGTCAAGGGACGACTATGACGTTTGACGAGTAAGTCACCTAATTATCTCTTATGTGGTTTTATGTGTTTATGTCTGTTTCATGGTGTTTTAAGGTTCTTAATAGAGTTAATATAGCATGTATAGGTAGTGGTTAAGGTTTTGTGAAGTTTGGAGGTCAAACGACCAAGAACGTCCAAGGCATTCAAAAGATATGCCTTGAGTCGACCTTGTACGTCTAGGCGAGTTTCATTGAGTTTTATGTGTTCGTTTTGGATGAAATTCATGTGAGAGGTGTTAAAATGATTTATTATCATATTTGGGTTGGAAACGTCCGGGAAATTATCCCCAAGGACCATCGAAGGGTCCTTGAGGAAGGACCCAAAACTGATGTGCAGGCAGTCCCAGGCAGCCTTGACGACGGAGCTGTCAAAGGCCAGTAGTGGCTGTGACGTCCCGTCACAAGGGTCTCGTCGTGGGGGACTTGTCCAGGGGTGTATAGGGGACCCTTGAAAAGCTACGGTTGCTTGCAACGGAAGGCCATGACGCCCCGTTTCAGCCGTGATGCCCCGTCATGGGCAGGTCGTCATGGGCTGTTCCCTGCGTCCAGATTTTTCTGCCAAGTCAGGGGTGAATTGGTAAGTTCACCCCACTTCCAAATAATAGTTTAGGAGGTTTATTAAGGGTCTTATGGGTATTTTAATTAACTAAATAAGTAGTTAACACCCTGAAGACATCATTCTTGAAAATTGATTTCTAAACATTGAATTATGATCTAATTGATATTTTATTGATGATTTCAACATAAATTACCTACGAACCCATGTGAATTGATGAACCCTAGTTTTGACTACTTATTGGGTTACTTGATATTAAGCTAATGTTGATGAATTGTTGTGTAGTTTCTTTTAGGCTTTCTAATGATATAAGAATTGTATTAAATTGATATATAATTGATCTTATATTGCTAAACCTATATTGAATTAAGGTAGATTCATTGAGTTTTATGGTTATTGCCTTGAATTATTGTTCATGGCCATGGGTAAGGGCCTTGTGATGTTGAATTGGTTGATTTGGCATTGAATTGAAGTGTGGATATGGGGATGAAGGTATGCTGCCCCGTTTTCCTTAATTTGATATTAATTATACTTTGATTCTATTGTGTTTGGTATGGTCCACTTATGGTGGCGGTGTTATGTGTTTTACTTGCAATTGATGTGGCCTTGTCGGCATTACTTTATGCAATATTATGAGCATGGCCTTATTGGCAACTACTTGAAGTTATGTGGATATTTGTGTAGTGTGATGACATTACCTATCTACATGTGAAGTTATATAGTCATGTATGTATTCTTCTAGTTATGTTGCCTTAAGTTATCATGTTAGACTTTGACTTGGCATTATGAGTGTAGTATTAGGTTAAGTCATGGTTATTCCTACTTGACTTTATGAGTCTATGTGGAGTATATTAATGATGTTATGATGATATATAGGATAACTTGAAGATGTTAGGTTGTTTTAGAGGTGTTTCTAGAATGACTTGTATTATGTGTTAAAAGTGAAGTATGTGATGTCTTGTCTTGGTTGACTTGTATCTCTTGCCTGATGTATATATGATTATGGATATGTGATGTCTTGATTTAGGGTGTTATAACTCTTCGTCTTGAATGAATGAATGACATGTGACTTTGAATGATGTTATGAGAGTCTCTTATGTGTAAACCTTGACTTAAGGGGAAGGTTAAGATTAATTGAAGTGTAAGTCGTAATGGTATCCTTCAAAGTAAAGGAATGATTGACTTAAGGTTAGTTGGCTGGAACGGCATCATATTAACACTTAGGAAAGTCATCATGAGCTTCTTATCGTGATTGTGAGGTAGCCCTAGTGGACCTTCCTTGGTAGGGTAAATGTAATTGGGTTATGAACTAGATATGAAACCCTTTTATGTAATCCTAATGTATGAAATATTCTATGAGAAAGAAGCCTAGCACCGTGAGTATTGCAAGGGAAGTAGTTCTAGTTAAGTATGAGACTAGAATACAAAGAAGCCCTTCATATTCCTTAACCATGTGCCTACATGGGATGTGTCCAAGTTCTACCATTGGCAAGTAGAACAACCTCATCGAAGTAGGATAGAACTTCGGATTCCATGTCTTGCTATCATGGTCTATGTCGGTTATTGCCTATTCTCATCGTGTGGAATACCTTTTAGCATTAGATAAGTTTATGTGGTTTAGGTGGTGGTATGGGACGCTACTTAGACATTGCACAATAGACTTTGAAGGTGGTATGTGGAGTTCCTAGGTCTTGTCCAAGACCATTATGTGAGTGTCTTATGTGATGCATTATATGAGTGTCTTATGTGATGTATGAGTCTTAATGAATTAATGAACTAATGACCTATATTAGTAACTATGTAAATGATTGAGTACCTAATCTAAAGTGACTTAAGCATTCCTTAGCTAAAGTGTGAGGAGGACATGTAAGGATGATCTCTTCATGTCTTATCTTTGGAAGTCTTGAGGATGACTCTAGCTAGGGGAGTTGGTTAATCTTGTTGACATGATCTAAACCTTAGGAAGTCTTAAGGACTATTTAGGTAATCTTGGAGAGGTCACTGCACTATGAACATTATCTTCTTAATTTACTTAAGTAGGTATTTTGATAGTCTTTCGAAGGAGAATGTATTATCATCTAAGTGTTGGTGTGTTTAGTGAGAATGATTCTATTTTAGGTAGTCTATATGATATCTTGTGTGTGTGTGATAGAGATTGTATGGGCGGTCGCTCCACACTCACTCAAGTGAACCTTGGAAATCACCTTTGGTAGATGAATCTTACATAGATGTTTATGATTGTTTTCTATGTATGTATGTGACTCATTGTAGGTAATCTTAAGGGTCGTTTAAGGCACATCTAGAGAGGGTGTATGTGCGGTCTCTCTTTGTGTGACTTAAGTGAATCTTAGGATGACTTTAAGTGAGGGAATTACATGCTAGGAAGACTTAAAGTGAGGGATGAAGTGCTTCACTGTAACAGTGAATTAATTCACTGTACAGTGAATATAGCTCACTGTAAAGTGAGTTCTTTAAATGGTATTTTTGGTTAATGGTTATCTTATGTGTTTCCTAATTGCTAAATGATGTTCTTATGTTTAAACTATGATTTCCAAATGAAAAGATGCATATTTCCAATAAAGTCCGTTTTCATGATTTTATGCATATAGCCAGACTTAGTACATGTGGTTGTACTAATTCCATGCTTTATTTTCTATCTATAGTTCTTGGTAGGTGAAGATCTTGTGAGGTGAAGACTTGGACTTAGAAGATCGTTCAAGAAGAAGTTGAAGTATGTCCTCAATTGACTCGAGGGCATATGTCTTTTATTGTTTTCTTTGAAGTATTGTAATAGACTATGTCTTTCTATTTTTGTATTGAATTATGGGACGTGTCCCAAAGTACTCTTGTGTCTTAAGATGATGAGATTGAGACTTAGCATTTCTATTACTTTTATATGAAAGAGATATTTAAAGACTATATTATGTTTTGTGAAAAGTTTTAATTCCGTACTACTTTTCACTATGTATATGCAATGAATGATATGAATGAGGGTTGTCTTAGAACACTGAGAGTTCGACGATGCCGGTCACAATCCGAGATTGCACCCAATCTTCTAGGGTATGGTTTCGGTTGTGACATTGAGAATGTGTATAGATTATCGCCAACTCAACAAGGTCACAATTAAGAACAAGTATCCTCTCCCTCGGATTGACGATTTATTTGATCAACTCCAAGGGGCAAGCTACTTTTCCAAAATTGATTTGAGGTCGGGGTATGACCAATTGAGGGTGAGAGGTGAGGATGTACCAAAGACGGCTTTTCGGACTCGATATGGCCACTATGAATTCCTTGTTATGTCCTTTGGTCTCACTAATGCTCCGGCGGCATTTATGAACCTAATGAATAGTGTGGTTTGAAGTTACCTAGATTATTTTGTCATTGTGTTTATTGATGAAATTTTGGTATACTTGAAAAATGAGACTGATCACATGGGTCATATGAGGGTTGTATTGCAAACCCTTAAAGAACATTAATTGTTTGCCAAATATAGCAAATGTGAGTTTTGGTTGAGGTTGGTGGAATTTCTTGGTCACTTCATCTCTAGAGAGGGAGTTGAGGTTGATCCAAGGAAAACGGAGGCGGTGAGAAATTCGCCGAGACCATTGACTTCAACCCACAATAGGAGTTTCTTGGGTCTTCCGGGTTATTATAGGAGGTTTGTGGATAGTTGTGTGTCCATTGAATCTCCCTTGACTACTTTGACCCAAAAGAGTAAGAAGTTTGAGTTGTCGGAATCATCTGAAAAGAGCTTCCAAATCTTGAAGGATAGGCTTACTTCCGCTCCGGTGTTGACTTTATCGGAGGGTACAAAAGGCTTCGTGGTTTATTATGATGCATCCCGTGTGGGTTTGGGGGGGGGTGCTTATGCAACATGGGAAGGTTATTGCCTATGCTTCTAGGCAACTCAAGGTGCATGAGAGGAACTATCCCACTCATGATCTTAAGTTAGCGGTCGTGGTGTTTGCTTTAAAAATTTAGAGGCATTATTTATATGGTGTCCATGTTGATGTGTTCACCGATCATAAAAGTCTCCAATATGTGTTTACCCAAAAAGAGTTAAATCTCCGACAAAGAAGATGGATTGAGTTGTTGAAAGACTATGATATGATTGTTCTTTATCAACCTGGTAAAGCGAATATGGTAGCGGATGCTCTAAGCCGTTTGTCTATGGGTAGTGTGTCTCACGTTGAAGAAGCCAAAAAGGACCTAGTTAAAGAAGTTCATAGGTTGGCTAGGTTGGGTGTGAGATTGGAAGGTTCTTCAAATGGTGGTGTGATGGTCTATCACAACTCCGAGTCATCTCTGGTTGTTGAGGTGAAGTCCAAACAACACCTTGATAAACCATTAATGGAGTTGAAAGAATTGGTTCTTGGCAAATTAAATGAGTCTTTCTCTTTAGGGGGAGATGGTGTATCGAGATATCAAGTGCGATTATGTGTTCCTAATATTGATTATTTGAGAAATCCTATCCTTGAAGAAGCTCACATGTCCCACTATTCCATTCATTTGGGGTCAACAAAAATGTACCATGACCTTAGGGAGGTGTATTGGTGGGAAGGTTTGAAAAGGGATATAGCGGAATTTGTCGCTAAGTGTCCAAATTGCCAACAAGTCAAAGCCGAACATCTAAAATCGGGAGGCTTACTACAAGAGATCCAAATTCCTACTTGGAAGTGGGAAGACATCAATATGGATTTTGTGGTAGGTTTGCCCAAGACCCAAAAGCAATATGACTCCATATGGGTGGTGGTTGATAGGTTGACTGAGTCCGCTCACTTTATTCCCGTCAAGTCTACTCATTCGGCGGAGAATTATGCTAAGATCTTCATAGATGAGATTGTGTGTCTCCATGGTATTCCATTATCCATCATATCGGATAGGGGTGCACAATTCACATCTAGGTTTTGGAGGTCGTTTCAAAATGGTTTGGGTACTAAGGTGAAGTTGAGTACCGCTTTTCATCCCCAAACGGATGGTCAAGCGGAGCATACTATTCAAACCATTGAGGATATGCTTAGAGCTTGTGTCATCGACTTTAAAGGGAGTTGGGATAAGCACTTGCCTTTGGTAGAGTTTGCCTATAATAATAGTTTCCATCCATCCATCTCCATGGCTTCCTATGAAGCCTTGTATGGTAGGAGGTGTAGGTCTCCTATTGGGTGGTTTGAAGTCGGTGAGTCTTCAATTCTTGGTCCCGATTTGATTTATAAGACTTTGGAAAAAGTTCATGTTATAAGAAATCGCTTGCAAACGGCCTATAGTCGGAAAAAGTCCTATGCCGATAATAGGAGAAGGGATCTTGAGTTTGAAGAAGGTGAGAAGGTGTATTTTCACCTATGAAGGGGGTTGTTAGATTTGGCAAGAAGGGGAAATTGAGCCCTCTTTATGTGGGCCCCTATGAAATCTTGCAAAGGTTTGGTAAGGTTGCCTATGAGTTGAGGTTGCCTAGTGAATTGGCTTCGCTTCATCCGGTCTTCCATGTTTCTATGTTGAAAAAGTGTGTCGGTTATCCCGAATCTATTCTTCCTATTGAGGGTCTTGGTGTCAAGGATAACCTCTCTTATGAGGAGGTTCCGGTCCAAATTCTTGATAGGCAAGTAAAGAGATTGAGGAACAAAGATGTGGTTTCCGTAAAAGTATTATGGAAAAATCACCTAGTTGAGGGTGCAACATGGGAGGCCGAGGCCGACATGAAGTCCCGTTACCCTCATCGTTTTGAGAATTTAGGTTAGTCATTCTTTTTAATAATATGGATATGACTACAAATTGAAGTTTCTTGATTTTTGGGTGAAGTTTTGCAAAAGTATGCATTTTTTGAAAACTTTACAGTGAAGTTACTATAATATTGCCTTTGAAACTTGAAATTTTGCTTCATTCTTGTTTTGAGTTATGTTGTGCATTTCGATACGGTGAGCCTTTATGAAATTAGATGTAGCATGTTGATAAGATGAACTTTGTTCTAATTGACTGATGAAATGTATATTGAGCTCATGTGTGTTGTGATAAGGAAAATACCTCATGATGAAATGTTTGAGCCTATGTGGGGTAATTAGAGTTTTGGAATTTCCTTGTTGAAGTGATATGATTCATGTTGATTTGATATTGTTGATTGGTTGAGATGCTAGTCTTGAGTATATTCCTTCCTTCAAAAGAGTGTTTAGTGTCATTTGGGGACGAATGTTCCTAAGGGGGGATAATGTAACATTTCAAAATCTCAAGATGTGTCGTAAATCCCAACATAGATATAATGAGGTCTAAGTACTGTTTTAAATTCCATTTTAATGAATTTAGGTTAGTTAAGAAGTGTAAGAACCAAGACGTTCAAGAACGTCCATGACGTCCCGAAGTTGGTTCAAAAGGTTACTAGTGTGTCTTAGCATGTTTGACTAGTTTGTAGGAGTTGGAAATGCATGAAAAAATGGTAAAAAGGTATCAAATAGGTGTTTGAGTTGTTTCATCGTCAAAACGTACGGGTAACACTCCCCAAGGACCAACCAAGGGCCCTTGAAGAGGATCCTAACGGTTGAAGCAACATTGTCTGGCAGTGTGCATCGACGGAGCAAGAGACGGCCCGTGTGTGGACAAACGGGGCGTTGACACCACCTTTGTCCAACACTTAGCCATGGTGAGAAAGCCCCTCGCCTGAATAGTCTCTGAACTCATCGACGGATGTGCAGGACGAAAGGGGGTGAGGTCTGTAGACTCACAGACGGCCCGTCGACGGGGTTCCATCTGTGAGGGTCTTAAATGCTGCACGTTTTTAAGGTTAAGTCTACTAAATAATTAAATGATTTAGGGGTTAGTTAGGGATTAAGGGGAGACTAATTAACTAACTTAACTCCCATATAAAATCCCCAACCTAATCTAATTAGAACTCAAAAATCAAACTCTATATCTTCTCTCTTCTTTCTCTCTCTATTGGAAGACACCATTGGAGACTAGCTAAGGAAGGGATTTGGAGGCTGGAAGGGGAAAAATTCATCTTCAAATCTTTGTCAAAACGTTAAGGTATGGGATCTCTTCACCTTTGAGACTTCTTTCCTCAAAGGGTTCCGTCAAAGGTTTTCCAAAAGTTGAGTTTTCATATGGGTTTCATTCAATTACGAGTTTGATGTCATGAATTGAGTAACATACGTTTTATTTAGGAGATAATGAGTAGATTATCATGTATTGTAACTTGATTATGATGAATTGAGATTGTTTGGTATAGATTGTAGAGTATGGCCCTTAACCCCTAACCCTAGGTTTGATCTTGATGTGAATTATGTTGGGATTGATTCAATTGACTTGATTATTGGTTAAATCACTAATAGATGATGTTATTACACTGATCATAAACAAGTTTTTATGAATTGTAGTCCTTCATACTAATTCTTGAGTAGGGATCTAGGTTAAGAAGATTGGCCTAAGTATCTTGTTTCAAAGCTTTGGTTTAGTATTGAATTATAGTGTAGTGACTCTTCTAACTCTATTATCATGTTGGTTATTGAATTACATTGATGAGATGACCTAATTGGGTTGAGTTTTGGGTAGATGGTAAGTCTTGTAATTCCTATCTCTTACTTCAACTTGTGATAAATTGTGATTAAGTCATGATGTTGTGTTGGAGTATGCCTTATCTAGGATTGATAGGTTGGTATGATGATTTAATTGAAATGTCTTAACTTTGGTTGTGAGGTTGCTTAGGGTGTACATTTTATAAAGATGGTGATGTGTATCAATGTGACTTACTATGATGTGATATGTAAAGTGTTAGCCTCACTTATATGAGTTGTGATGAAAGGACTATTACTCATGCAATTCTTATTGAGCTATGATGATGATGATTATACAAGGTCTAGACCCTATGACCTAAACTACGTTATCAAAGATGAATAAAGATTAATGACATTTCCATAAGGGACTTAGCTTAGCACCGAGTGAACTTGACAATGGGAGGTGATATATTTCCAATAGAGGAAATGTTACCCTTTAGTATTATACGTGATGTTGACTCTCCATTGAGGGATACTCATTGCATTGATTCTCATGAGATGAGGCCCCAATTACCAAATGGTATGTAGAGGGAATCATCTATCTCTTAGTTGTTGAACTATGTTGCCCTTATAGGAAGAATAGCTCATGGATCCACCTAGAAAGCTACGTTTATGAAAGGTTTTACCTTGGGCGGTAGACCACCTTTCATCGGTGTAAGGTTTTACAACACCGGATTCCACATTAGCTCATATGATCTATGTCGGTTAAGGCAAGTGTTCCCTAAACTAAAATGAAGTAATAATGTATAGACTAACTAAAGTGACTTGAGGGGTTTGACTTAGCTTAGGTAGGGGTATGGGACTCTACTTAAGCCTTGCACTAGTTTGCCTTGATAGGAGCTTTAGGAGGTCAATATTATGTTTATAAATGATGATAAAGATAGATGACTTCATATTATGATTATGATGCTTATGAACATGTAAATGGTCTTTATTGTTAAAGTATGAACTTATGTGTATTGAAGGCTATGTTATGTCAAGTGAGTTACTATTTATGATTCTTATTTGGTTAATTGATTAAGTAAGGTTATGGGGCTTTGCTTGGTCATTGCACTTGTGGATTTATCAGGATTATGATTGGTTATCTTGCTTTACTATTTATATGATAAACTCTTATTCATGCTTGTGATATGGTTACTTGATTATAGGGTTATATGGGTATATGGGTTCAAGTATGTGATATGCATATAGTTGCTTGATTTGATTGAACATGACTAAATGATTTGTATAGCTGTTGATTTTGCATAAAGAGGTAAAATGGCATGATTTCACTAAATGTCCCTTTTTAGCATGTTTGGTTGTTATATGTGCATATGGTCTCATACTTAGTACATGTGGCGTACTAACCCCATTTTCTCCCTTTTCCCAAACAATTTAGGTTCCGGTCATTGATGTTTGGTTCGAGGCGATTTCAAAGGATGCTTGGATACTTTTATCATCCAAGTGGTAGGTCCTCATTTTCCTGAGGATGATGCCGATATTCTACCTATGGATTTGCTTAGATATTAAGACACTTATGTTGACTCTATCTTTTCATTTAAAGACAAGTTGTATAAAGCCTATATGTGGCTTACTTTTGTTATTGTAGGGCTATGCCCATTTGACATTGTCATTATAGATAGTTATGAGATTAGACGGATTTTATGACTCTAATTCTATTTTATGTATATATGTATGTTAAATAAAAGTAGAAGACTAAGTAATCTTCTTATACGGAGGGTCTATGTATACTCGATAATAATACTATTACATGTATGTAGAGGTCTATGTAAACCTCCAATTAGTTAAAGTTAAAAGTTTTAAATTTTCCGTACTTTTTGACTTGTGAAAGTGATGATGGTAATTATGGGGCTAGTCTTAGTCCTCAAAGAGGATGACGATGCAGGTTACGTTTAGGGGGTAAACCCGGATGTGACAAGGGTTAGGGTTAAGGTTTGGGTTAGGGTTTAGGTTTTTTTAGGTTTTATTGTTTGTAGTTTAGGATTTGATGTTTAATATCAATGGTTTAGTGTTTGATGTTTGGGTTTAGGTTTTTTTCGGATTGGGTTTTAAGGTTTATGGTAGGTTAGGGTTAGGTTTAATGTTTGGGTTAGGATTAGGGTTTAGGTTCTTTTTAGGTTTTAGGATTAGGGGTTAAGGATTTGAGTTGTAATATCTATGGTTTAGTGTTTAATGTTAAGGTTTTGCTATTTTTGGCTTTGGGTTTAAGGTTTAGTGTTAAGACATAGGGTTATAGAAAGGGTTACGGTTAGGGTTCGTGTTAGGGATAGGGTTAGGGTTAAGGTTTAGGCTTTTTTTTTTAGATTTTAAGTTTTGGGTTTATGGTTTAGAGTTAGGGTTAGGGTTAAGGTTAAGGTTAGGGTTAGGGTTAGTTTGTTTTTTTTTAGTTTTTGGGTTTAGGGTTTAGGATTTGAGGTTTAACATCAATGGTTTAGTGTTTAATGTTTGGGTTTTAGTATTTTCGGATTGGGGTTTAGGGTTTATGGTAGGGTTAGGGTTAAGGTTAATGTTAGGGTTAGAGTTAAGGTTTAGGTTGTTTTTTTAGGTTTAGGGTTTGGGGTTAAGGATTTGAGTTGTAATATCTATGGTTTAGTGTTAATATTTTGGGCTTTAGATTTAGGATTTTGGGTTTAGGGTTTAGGGTTAGGGTTAAGGATAGGGTTAGGGTTAAGGTTAGGGTTTGGGTTTAGGATTTTTTTGGGTTTTAGGTTTTGGGGTTTAGGATTTTTGGTTTAAAATCTATGGTTTAGTGTTTCATGTTTGGGTTTTGGTATTTTGGGCTTGGGATTTTGGGTTAATGGTTTAAGGTTAGTGTTAGGGTTAAGCTTAGGGTTTGGGTTTGGGTTAGGGTTAGGGTTAGGGCTATGGTTTACGTTCTTTTTTAGGTTTAAGGTTTTGGGGTTTAGGATTTAGGTTTAAAATCAATGGTTTAGTTTCTAAAGTGTGGGTTTTCATATTTTGGACTTAGGGTTATTTTTGGACTTAGTGTTTAAGGTTTGGGGTTTAGGGTTTAGGGTTACGGTTAGGGTTAGGATTAGGGTAGGGTGTAGGTTTTCTTATTTAGGTTTTATGGTTCTAGTTTTAGAATTTGAGGTTTAAAATATATTGTTTAGTATATAATGTTTGGGTTTTGGTATTTTGGTCTTGGGGTTTCGCGTTTATGGGTTCGGGTTCTGGTTAGGGTTAAGGTTAGGGTTAGAGTTAGGTTTAGGTTTTTTTGTTTTTATATTTTTTTGTTTAGGGTTTAGGATTTAAAGTTTAATATCAATGATTTATTGTTTAATGTTTGGATTTTGGTATTTTGGTCTTGGGGTGTAGGTTTATAGTAGGGTTAGGGTTAGGGTTAATGTTAGGGTTAGGGTTTGGGTTTAGGTTGTTTTTTAGGTTTTACGGTTTGGGGTTAAGGATTTGAGTTGTAATATCTATGGTTTAGTATTTAATGTTAGGTTTTTGGTATTTAGGGCTTTGGGTGTAGTGTTAGGGTTAGGGTCCATGTTAGAGATAAGGATAGGGTTAGGGTTTAGGGTTAGGGTTAAGGTTAGGGTTAGGGTTCGTGTTAGGGATAAGGTTAGGGTTAGGGTTTAGGATTTTTTTTAGGTTTTAGGATTTGTGGTTTAGGATTTTTGGTTTAAAATCTATGGTTTAGTGTTTAATGTTTGGGTTTTAGTATTTTGGGCTTGGGGTTTCGGGTTAATTGTTTAGGGTTAGGGTTAGGGTTAGGGTTAGGGTATGGTTTAGGGTATGGGTTAAGGTTTAGGTTTTTTAGGTTTTAGGGTTTGTGGTTTAGGATTTAAGGCTTAAAATCTATGGTTTAGTGTTTAATGTTTGGGTTTTCTTATTTTGGACTTAGGTTTTTTTTTCTTTCTTTTTTGGACTTAGAGATATAGGGTTTAGGGTTTAGGGTTAGGGTTAGGATGTAGGTTTTTTTAGGTTTAATGGTTTAGGTTTAGCATTTGAGGTTTAAAATCTATGGTTTTGTATTTTATGTTTGGGTTTTGATATTTTGGGCTAAGTGTTTCATGTTTATTGTTTAAGGTTAAGGTTAGGGTTAAGGTTAGGGTTAGGGTTAGGTTTAGGGTTAGTTTTTTTTTTTAGGTTGGGTTTAGGGTTTAGGATTTGAGGTTTAATATCAATGTTTTAATGATAATGTTTGGGTTTCGGTATTTTGAGTTTGGGGTTAAGGGTCTATGGTAGAGTTAGGGTTAGGGTTAGGGTTTAGGTTGTTTTTTAGGTTTTAGGGTTTGGGGTTTAGGATTTTGTTGTTTAAAATCTATAGTTTAGTATTTAATGTTTTGGTTTTGGTACTTTGGGCTTAGGGTTTCGGGTTTAGGGTTTAGAGTTAAGCTTAGGGTTAGGGTTAGGGTTTTTGGTTTTTTAGGTTTTTGGGTTTAGGGTTTAGGATTTGAGGTTTAATATCAATGATTTAATGTTTAGTGTTTGGGTTTTGGTATTTTTGGCTTGGAGTTTAGGGTTTATAGTAGGTCTAGGGTTAGGGTTAATGTTAGGGTCAGGGTTAGGGTTTAGGTTCTTTTTAGGTTTTAGGGTTTGGGGTTAAGGATTTAATTTGTAATATATATGGTTTTGTGTTTAATGTTAGGGTTTTGGTATTTGGGTCTTTGGGTTTAGGGTTTAGGGTTAGGGTTAGGGTTAGGGTTCGGGATAGGGTTAGGGTTAGATTAGTTTTTTTTTAGGTTTTAGGTTTTGGGGTTTAGGATTTTTGGTTTAAAATCTTTGGTTTATTGTTTACTGTTTGGGTTTTGGTAATTTGGGCTTGGGGTTTATGGTTTATGGTAGGGTTAGGGTTAAGGTTAAGGATTAGGGTTAGGGTTAAGGGTTTAGGTTGTTTTCTAGGTTTTAGGGTTTGGGGTTAATGATTTGAGTTGTTATATCTTTGGTTTTGTGTTTAATGATAGGGTTTTGCTATTTTGGGCTTTGGATTTAGGGTTTTGAGTTTAGGGTTAGGGTTAAGGATAGGGTTCGAGATAGGGTTCGTGTTAGGGATAGGGATAGTTTTAGGGTTTTGGTATTTTGGTATTTGAATTTACTCTTTAGGGTGTAGGGTTAGGGTTAAGGATAGGGTTAGGGTTAGGGTTTATGTTAGGGATAGGGTTATGGTTATGGTTAAGTTTTTTTTTTAGGTTTAAAATCTATGGTTTAGTATTTAATGTTTGGGATTTGGTATTTTGGGCTTAGGGTTTTTGGTTTATGGTTTAGGGTTAAGGTTAGGGTTAGGGTTAGGGTTTTTGGTTTTTTAGGTTTTTGGGTTTAGGGTTTAGGATTTTGTTGTTTAAAATCTATAGTTTAGTATTTAATGTTTGGGTTTTGGTATTTTGGGCTTAGGGTTTCGAGTTTATGGTTTAGAGTTAAGGTTAGGGTTAGGGTTAGGGATTTTTGTTTTTTAGGTTTTTGGGTTTAGGGTTTAGGATTTGAGGTTTCATATCAATGATTTAATGTTAGTGTTTGGGTTTTGGTATTTTGGGCTAAGGGTTTAGGGTTTATGGTAGCGTTAGGGTTAGGGTTAATGTTAGGGTTAGGGTTAGGGTTTAGGTTGATTTTTAGGTTTTAGGATTTGGGGTTAAGGATTTGAGTTGTAATATCTATGCTTAGTGTTTAATGTTAGGTTTTAGGGTTAGGGTTAAGGATAAGATTAGGGTTAGGGTTAGGGTTCATGTTAGGGATAGGGTTAGGGTTAGGGTTTAGTTTTTTTTTGGGATTTAGGTTTTGGGGTTTAGGATTTTTGGTTTAAAATCTATGATTTAGTGTTCAATGTTTGGTTTTTGGTATTTTGGGCTTGGGGTTTCGGGTTTATGGTTTAGGGATAGGGTTAGGGTTAAGGTTAGGGTTTGGGTTAGGGTTAGGGTTACAGTTTAGAGTTTTTTTAGGTTAAAAGGTTTTGGGGTTTAGGATTTTAGGTTTAAAATATATGGTTTAGTTTTTAATGTGTGAGTTTTCGTATTTTTGACTTTGGTTCTTTTTTGGACTTAGGGTTTAGGGTTAGGGTTAGGATTTGGATTAGGGTTAGGGTGTAGGTTCTTTTTTTTTGTTTTATCGTTCCGAGTTTAGCATTTGAGGTTTAAACTGTATGGTTTAGTATTTAATGTTTGGGTTTTGGTATTTTGGGGTTAGGGTTTTGGGTTTATGGTTTAGGTTTAGGTTTAGGGTTAAGGTTAGAGTTAGGGTTTTGGGTGTTTTAGATTTTTTCATTTAGGGTTTAGGATTTCAGGTTTAATATAAATGGTTTAGTGTTTAATGTTTTAGTTTTTGTATTTTAGGATTGGGGTTTAGGGTTTAAGGTTAAGGGTTAGGGTTAGAGTTATGGTTAGGGTTTTGTTTTTTTTAGGTTTTTGGGTTTAGGGTTTAGGATTTGATGTTTAATATCAATGGTTTAATGTTTTATGTTTGGGTTTTGGTATTTTGGGCTTGGGGTTTAGGGTTTATGGTAGGGTTAGGGTTAATGTTTGGGTTTGACTTAGGGTTTAGGTTGTTTTTTAGGTTTTAAGGTTTGGGGTTAAGGATTTGAGTTGTAATATATATGTTTTAGTGCTTAATGTTAGGGTTTTGGTATTTTGGGCTTTGGGTTTAGGGTTTAGGGTTAAGGTAAAGGATAGGGTTAGGTTAGGGTTTAGTTTTTTTTTAAGTTTTATGTTTTGGGGTTTAGGATTTTTGGTTTCTAATATATGGTTAAGTGTTTAATGTTTGGGTTTTGTTAATTTGGGCTTGGGATTTTGAGTTAATAGATTAGGGTTAGGGTTTAGGGTTTAGGGTTTAGGGTTAGGGTTTAGGGTTTAGGGTTTAGGGTTAGGGTTTAGGGTTAGGGTTTGGGTTAGGATTAGTGTTAGGGTGTAGTTGTTTTGTATGGTTTTATGGTTAGGGTTTAGCATTTGAGGTCTAAAATCTATGGTTTAGTATTTAATGTTTATGTTTTGGTATTTTGGGCTTAGGGTTTTGGGTTTATGGTCTATGGTTAGGGTTAGGGTTAAGGTTACGATTACGGTTAGTTTTGTTTTTTTTTTGTTTTTGGGTTTAGCCTTTAGGATTTGAGGTTTAATATCAATGGTTTAGTGTTTAATGTTTGGGTAATGGTATTTTGGGATGGGGGTTTAGGGTTTATGGTAGGGTTAGGGTTAAGGTTAATGTAAGGGTTAGGGTTAGGGTTTAGGTTGTTTTTTATGTTTTAGGTTTTAGGTTTTAGGCTTAAGGATTTGAGTTGTTATATCTTTGGTTTGGTGTTTAATTTTAGGGTTTTGACATTTTGGGCTTTGGGCTTAAGGTTTAGGGTTTAGGGTTAAGGTTAAGGATAGGGTTAGGGTTAGGGTTCGTGTTAGGGATAGGGTTAGGGTTATGGTTAAGGTTTTTTTAGGTTTTTGATTTTGTGGCTTAGGATTTTTTTCTTAAAATCTATGGTTTAGGATTTAATGTTTGGGTTTTGGTATTTTTGGATTGGGGTTTCGGGTTAATGGTTTCGGGTTAGGGTTAGAGTTAGGGTTAGGGTTAGGGTTAGGGTTAGGGTTTAGTTTTTTTTAGGTTTTAGGGTTTGTAGTTTAGGATTTGAGGTTTAAAATCTATGGTTTAGTGTTTAATGTTTGGGTTTTCGTATTGGACTTACTATTTTTTTTGGACTTAGGGCTTAGGGATAGGATTAGGGTTAGGGTGTAGTTTTTTTTTAGGTTTTATGGTTCAGAATTAGCATTTGACGTTTAAAATCTATGGTTTAGTATTTAATGTTTGGTTTTTCGTATTTGGGCTTTGGGTTTCGGGTTTATAGTTTAGGGTAAGGGTTAGGGTTAAGGTTAGAGTTAGGGTTAGGGTTAGTTTTTGTTTTTAGCTTTTTGGGCTTAGGGTTTAGGATTTGAGGTTTAATATCAATGGTTTAGTATTTAATGTTTAGGTTTTGGTATTTTGGGCTTGGGGTTTAGGGTTTATGTTTGGGTTAGGGTTAAGGTTAATGTTAGGGTTAGATTAGGGTTTAGGTTATTTTTTAGGTTTTAGGGTTTGAGGTTAAGGATTTGAGTTGTTATATCTATGGTTTAGTGTTTTATGTTAGGGTTTTGGTATTTTGGGTTTTCGATTTAGGGTTTAGGGTTTAGGGTTAGGGTTAAACATAGGGTTACGGTTTTTTTAGATTTACGGTTTTGTGGTTTAGGATTTTTGGTTTCATATCTATGGTTTAGGATTTAATATTTGGGGTTTGGTATTTTGGGCTTGGGTTTTTGGGTTAATGTTGTAGGGTTAGGGTCAGGGTTAAGGTTTGGGTTAGGGTTAGGATTTAGGTTATTTTTAGGTTTTAGGGTTTGTGGTTTAGGATTTGAGGTTTAAAATCTATGGTTTAGTGTTTAATGTTTGGGTTTTCGTATTTTGGACTTAAGGTATTTTGGATTTTGGATTTAGCGTTTAGGGTTTAGGGTTAGGGTTAGGGTTAGGGTTAGAATTAGGGTTAGGGTGTAGTTTTGTTTTGATTTTATGGTTCAGGGTTTAGTATTTGAGGTTTAAAATCTACGGTTTAGTATTTAATGTTTGAGTTTTGGTATTTTGGGCTTAGGATTTCAGGTTTTTGGTTTAGGGTTAGGGTTAGGGTTAAGATTACGGTTAGGGTTAGGGTTAGTTTTTTTTTTTTAGGTTTTTGGGTTTAGGGTTTAGGATTTGAGGTTTAATAGCAATGGTTTAGTGTTTAATGTTTGCGTTTTTGTATTTTTGGGCTTGGAGTTTAGGGTTTATGGTAGGGTTTGGGTTAGGGTTAGGGTTTAGGTTGTTTTTTAGGTTTTAAGGTTTGGGGTTAAGGATTTGAGTTGTAATATCTATGGTTTAGTGTTTAATATTATGGTTTTGGTATTTTGGCTTTAGGGTTTTGGGTTAGGGTTAAGGATACAATTAACTTTAGGTTTCATGTTAGGGATAGGGATAGGGTTAGGGTTTAGATTTTTTTAGGTTTTAGGTTTTGGGGTTTAGGATTTTTGGTCTAAAATCTATGGTTTAGTTTTTAATGTTTGGGTTTTGGTAATTTCTTCTTGGGATTTCGGGTTAGTGGTTTAGGGTTAGGGTTAGGGTTAAGGTTAGGGTTAGGGTTTAGGTTTGGGTTAGGGTTACGGTTTACATTTTTTATAGGTATTAGGGTTTGTGGTTTAGGATCTGAGGTTAAAAATCTATGGTTTAGATTTTAATGTTTGGTTTTTTGTATTTTGGACTTAGGTTTTTTTTTGGACTTAGAATTTAATGTTTAGGGTTAAGGGTTATGGTTGGGATTACGATTAGGGTTAGGGTGTAGGTTTCTTTTTAGGCTTTATGGTTCAGGGTTTAGCATTTGAGGTTTAAAATCTATTGTTTAGTATTTAATGTTTGAGTTTTTGTATTTTGGGCTTAGGGTTTCGGTGGCTTAGGGCTAGGGTTAGGCTTTAGGATATAAGGTTTAATGTCAATGGTTTAATGTTTAATGTTTAGGTTTGGTATTTTGGGATTAGGGTTTAGGGTTTATGGTAGGGTTAGGGTTAGGGTTAATTTTAGGGTTAGGGTTAGAGTTTAGGACTTTTTTAGGTTTTAGCATTTGGGGTTAAGGATTTGAGTTGTAATATCTATGGTTTAATGTTTAATATTAGGGTTTTGGTATTTTGGGCTTTGGGTTTAGAGTTTAAGGTTTACGTTTAGGGTTAGGGTTAGGGATAGGGTTAGGGTTGGGGTTTAGGATTTTTTTAGGTTTTAGGTTTTAGTGTTTAGGTTTTCTGGTTTAAAATATATGGTTTAGTTTTTCATGTTTGGGTGTTGGTATTTTTGGCTTGGGGTTTCGGGTTCATGGTTTAGGTTTAGTGTTAGGGTTAAGGTTAGGGTTCGGATTTGGGTTAGGGTTTATTTTTTTTTGGTTTTACGGTTTGTGGTTTGGGATTTGAGGTTTAAAACCTATGGTTTAGTGTTTAATGTTTGGGTTTTCGTATTTTGGACTTAGGTTTTTTTTGGACTTAGGGTTTAGGGTTTAGGGTTAGGGTTAGGGTTAGGATTAGGGTTAGGGTGTACTTTTTTTAGGTTTTATGGTTCAGGGTTTAGCATTTGAGATTTAAAATTTATGGTTTAGTAGTTAATGTCTTGTTCTTTTTTTTTTTTTAATTTTAATTACCCTTGGAGGGGTAGGGGCTGAGCAGTACCCCCAGGACTTAACATTAATAAAAACAAAAGTACAAGGAGGGGGACAAAGACCTAACCTCCAAACCTATGATGGTTTAAAGTCAACTTACCACTAAAGGAAGTCAACTCCTCCCCTTAAAAAAAGATGAAACCAAAATACTAAGTATCTAGAAGAGAGGAATCCTCTCCATAGATAGTATCTAGGAAGCATAAACAAGGGAGACTCTCCCTTTACATTTTCAAAAAACTATAAAACTATCTTAGCCTATTCAAAGACGCTATAATTTTTGAATTATAGCTAAGTTGAAAAGGTAATATCAAGATCAAGGAGGTTCTTTAATCTTCTTGGTTTTCTTCCTTCTAAAGCGAGGCATTTCTAATAAGTCAAGTTGATAATAGGCCTTTGCTTCCTTAGGCAAATGCTGTCTGTTGAAATATACTTGAGGAGTGTCTATCTTGTGGCTGTGTTTGGAGAGTGCATCAGCAACCCAATTTGCTTCTCTAAATACGTGTGTGCATTTGATGTTTTGGGTCTGACTGATGAGATTTTGCAGTCTTCCCAGTTGTGTTATGATGCTCCATTGGGGGCTGTTTTCTTTAAGATCCAATTCACAATTAACTGAGAATCAAGTTCCAGCAATATGTTTCTGTAACCAAGTTCCAGTGCCCAGGTTAGACCAAAAATGGCTGCTTCAATTTCAGCTTTGTTGTTTGTTCCTTCTCCAAGATGTGTTGTGAAGGCCATCAATAGTTTGCCATCTTTGTCCCTCAGAATACCTCCAGCTCCCAGCTTACCAGGGTTAGTGAGTGCACTACACTCAGTGTTTATCTTGATCCACCTATCTGGGGGTTTAATCGAAGTTATCATGTTCACCTGGTGTCATGAACACACCTTTCACCCTTTTGAAATAAATCTGTCCACTTGGCTGGCCATTTGACTTGAGGGAAAACAGTGGTCAGCATCTTGTAATTGTCCTTTTATATTGCATACTTCACCCTACTGATGTTGGTTGTTTTACCACCATATTTGCTTGCACACCTGTTCTTCCATAAGTTCCAGCAGATGAATATAGGTGTGGCTTGCAAAAGCATTTTGTGGGCTGCATTATTTGACTTGGCTGTCCACCATTGTTGGATCAGTTGTTGTAGTGAAGAGTGGTCTGGGTTGATTCTTGCAATTCCTGCAAAGCTGCTCCACACCTTGTCTGCAAATTGTCCTGAGATGAAGATGTGTTCAATGTTATCCATACATGCTCTATCAAAACAACAAAAATAGTTTGATGGTTCAAAACCAAAGTTATCTAATTTTTCATTTGTAGGGAGTTTACCCTTTAGGGTTCTCCATACTAAAAAAGAAGATTTAAATGGAATGTTTCTATGCCATAACAGTGAGTTAAAGTGATTTCTGGTTCTTTTTTCCCTGATTTCCTCCCAGGCTGAAGAGCAACTAAAGCCTCCATGAGTGTTGAGCTTCCACACTTCTTGGTCAGGAAGGTGTTGTTGAGGGGAGATCTCTGTTGCAATGATGTTGGAGAATTTACTAGCTGGTGCCTGCTTTATCAACTTGCTCCAGTTCCACTTCCCTTCATCCCAAAATTCAGCCACAATGGAATTATTGAATTTGTTACTATTGGTGGAATATTGTACTAATGGTCCATTGCCAAGCCAATTATCCCACTAAAAGGAACAATTTCCAGCTTGTAGTTTCCATTGGATATGTTGCTCGACTTGGTGTCTGTTCATCAGTATGTATTTCCAAGTCAATGAGTCTTCATTGTCCCATTTTTTACTTACAAGGTTGGATCTTTGGCAATATTTTTCTCTCAATAATTCTCCCCATAAAGTTTGTTTGGTTCTAAAGATCCACCACTGCTTGAATTGGAAAGCCTTGCAGACATCCTTTAAATTTCTCATTCCCACCCCCCCTTCATCATAAGGGAAGCTTAGATTTTTCCAAGATGCCCAATGATACCTCTTCCTATCACTTTTCCATCCCCCAAAAAAATCAGCTATGAGCAATTGAATCTGCTTGAGTACAGTGGATGGAGGAGTTACTGCCGACATTAAGTGAATAGGAAGGGCCTGTAACACATGTTTTGTAAGGATAACATTGCCACCATAACTGAGTTGTTTAGTTTGCCAACCTGTAATCCTGCATACAACTTTGTGTGAGAAAAATAAACATTCCTAGGCCTACCAACAAATAAAGGGCACCCTAGATAAGTAAGAGGGCCCTGTTTTTGCTTAAAACCTATGAGCCTTTTGATTCTATCTGGTGTGCTATTGAATGCACTAGAGTGTAGCATAAAATGGCTCTTGTCTTCATTTATGAGTTGCCCTGAAGTATCTTCATACTCTTTAAAAGTTTTCATTAGCAACTTCAAGGTTTTGCATCTTCGAGAAGTGAAGAGTATTATATCATCAGCAAAGATTAGGTGGTTAACTTGAGGTCCCCTTATTTCCATGAAAAAACCATGGTAATCCGGGTGAGTATGCAACCTGTTGATTGACCTTGATAGTACTTCTGCACCTAAAATAAATAAGGCAGGGGAGAGGGGGGTCACCCTGCTTAAACCCTCTAGTTGAGTGAAAGAAACCATACCTCTTACCATTGACTATGATTGAATACCAATTGTTGGCCATAATTCTCCACACCATGTCAATGAACACTTCAGCAAATCCCATTTTCCTTAGAACCAGGCATATGTATGACCATGAAACTCTGTCATAAGCTTTTGTCATGTCTAACTTTATGATGACATTACTCCCAATGTTGGGTTTCTTGATTTGGTGAATGATTTCCTGAGCTAACATGATGTTCTCAGAAATACTTCTACCTTTAACAAATACTAATTGATTGGGGGAAATTAGAGAAGGGAGGATAGGACTAAGCCTATTGCTCACTAACTTAGATATGATCTTGCTAGTGAAGTTGCTCATACTTATAGGCCTAAACTCAGTAAGCTTGTTAGGATTACTCACTTTAGGCAGAAGGACAATACAAGAATGGGAGAACTACTTAGGGATCATTTGGCCACTGAAGAAGGCCTGAATAACTCCCATTAAATCCTTTTTGATAATGTGCCAGCACTTCTGAAAGAAATAACCATTGATACCATCACGCCCAGTTGTAGAATTGGGATTCATGGAGAAGGTCACACTTTTAAGTTCATCCATACTGGGAATGCTGATGAGATTTGTATTTTGCTCCTGACTGACCATCCTTGGAATGCATTCCAGAATGTTCTCATTGATAAGATTTTCCTCTCCTATAAAAATCTCCTTGAAATGATCACAGGCTGCCTGAGCAATATTATCCTCACCTTGTATCTAATCCCCATCTTCACTCATAATTTTGTGGACAAATAACTTCCTTCTTCTTCCTCTTATAATGGAATGGAAGTATTTAGAATTTGTTTCACCTTCCTTAAACCACTGGAGTTGGGTTTTCTGTTTCAAAATAGTGTCTTCCAGCTTGAGAAACTTGATGTACTGGGCATTAATCTCATGTAAGGCACTTCTGTTTGACTTACTTTGGTTAAAGATGTAGTTTTCTTCATCCTTGTGAACCTGTTCCTCATACATACTGACATTCCGAAAAATATCACCAAATTCTTTCTTTGATCATGTACTCAGAGTACTGGATAGTCTTTTAATTTTCTGATGAAATCTCCACATACCACTGCCATCCACTTCCCTATCCCAACATGTTTTCACAGTTTCCATGAAAAGAGGGTTGTCAACCCAACAATTGAGGAATCTGAAATACCTGATGTGATTAGTTTCTTTGGGAACCATTTCCATGAGAAGAGGACACTGATCAGACCCAGTAACTGACAAGTGAGTTATAGTGGTCTGAGGCATCTTTTCCATCCATGAATCATTTACCATAGCCCTGTCAAGTCTCTTCCAAATTCTGTGGTTAATACCCCTCTTGTTGGACCATATGAATTTGTGCCAACTGTAACCAATGTCCACCAGGCTACATGTTTCAATGACAGCTATGAAATCCATACTTTTCCTCATATTATAAGGCACCCCTCCTAGAGTTTAGGATTTGAGGTTTAAAATCTATGGTTTAGTGTTTAATGTTTAGGTTTTCATATTTTGGAGTTAGGGTTTTTTTCGTTTTTCATTTTGGACTTAGGATTTAGGGTTAGGGTTAGGGTCTAGTTTGTTTTAGGTTTTATGGTTCAGGGTTTAGCATTTGATGTTTAAAATCTATAATTTTGTATTTAATGTTTGAGTTTTGGTATTTTAGGGTTAGGGTTTCGATTATATGGTTTATGGATAGGGTTAAGTTATTGTTATGGTTAGGGTTAGGGTTAGTTTTTTTTTTAGGTCTTTGGGATTAGGGTTTAGGATTTGAGGTTTAATATCAATGGTTTAGTAATTAACTTTTAGGTTTTGGTATTTTATGCTTGGGGTTTAAGGTTTATGGTAGGGTTAGGGTTAGGGTTAGGGTTAGAGTTTAGGTTTTGTTAGGTTTTAGAGTTTGGGGATAAGGATTTGAGTTGTAATATCTATGGTTTAATGTTTAATGTCAGGGTTTTGGTATATTGGGCTTTGGGTTTAGGGTTTAAGGATTAGGTTTAGGGTTAAGAATAGTGTTTGGGTAAGGTTAGGGTTAGGGTTTGGGTTTAGGATTTTTTCGGCTTTAGGTTTTGGGGTTTAGGATTTTGGTATAAAATCTATGGTTTAGTGTTTACTATTTGGGTTTTGGTATTTTGTGCTTGGGTTTCAGGTTAATGGTTTAGGGTTAGGGTTAGAATTAAGGTTAGTGTTAGGGTTAGGGTTTGGATTTATTTTTGTTTTAGGGTTTGTGGTTTAGGATTTGAGGTTTAAAATCTATGGTTTAGTGTTTAATGTTTGGATTTTCGTATTTCGAACTAAGGGTTTAGGGTTTATGGTTAAGGTTAGGGTTAGGGTGTAGTTTTTTTTAGGTTTTATGGTTCAGGGTTTAGCATTTGGGGTTTATAATTTTTGGTTTAGTATTTAATTTTTGGGTTTTGGTATTTTTGTCATTGGGTTTATGGTTTATGGTTTATGGTTATGGTTATGGTTAGGGTTAAGGTTAAGGTTAGGGTTAGGGTTAGGTTTTTTTTTTTTTTAGGTTTTTGGGTTTAGGATTAAGGATTTAAGGTTTAACATCAATGGTTTAGTGTTTAATGTTTGGGTTTAAGTATTTTGGGCTTGGGGTTTAGGCTTTATGGTAAGGTTAGGGTTAGGTTTAATGTTAGGGTTTAGTATTTTTTTTAGGTTTTAGGGTTTGGGTTTAAGGATTGGAGTTGTAATATCTATGGTTTAGTTTTTAATTTTTGGGTTTTCTATTTTTGTTTTTGGGTTTAGGGTTTAGGGTTTAGGGATAGGATTACAGATAGGGTCAGGGTAAGGGTTCGTGTTAAGGATAGGGTTAGGGTTAGGGTTTAGTTTGTTTTTTTAGGTTTTAGGTTTTGGGGTTTAGGATTTTTGTTTTAAAATCTATGGTTTAGGGTTTAATGTTTGGGTTTTGGTATTTTGGGCTAGGGGTTTCGAGTTAATGGTTTAGGGATAGGATTAAGGTTAAGGTTAGGGTTAGGGTTTGGGTTTGGGTTAGGGTTAGGGTTAAGGTTTTTTTTATGTTTTAGGTTTTGGGGTTTAGGATTTGAGGTTTAAAATTAATAATTTAGTTTTTAACGTGTGGGTTTTCATATTTTGGACTTAGGGTTTTTTTGGACTTAGGGTTTAGGTTTAAGGTTAGGATTATTATTAGGATTAGGGTGTAGTTTTTTTTAGTTTTTATGGTTTAGGGTTTAGCATTTGAGGTTTAAAATCTATGTTTTAGTATTTACTGTTTGGGTTTTGGTATTTTGGTTTAGGGTTTTGGGTTTTGGGTTTAGGGTTAAGGTTAGGGTTAGAGTTAGGACTGGAGTTAGGGTTAGGGTATTGGTTTTTTAGGTATTTTGGATTAGGGTTTAGGATTTGAGGTTTAATATCAATGGTCTAGTGTTTAATATTTGGTTTTTGGTGTTTTGGGTTTGGGTGTAGGGTTTATAGTAGGGTTAGTGTTAGGGTTAATGTTAGGGTTAGGGTTAGGGTTTAGGTTGATTTTTAGGTTTTAGGGTATGGGGTTAAGGATTTGAGTTGTAATATCTACGGTTTAGTGTATAATGTTATGATTTTGGTATTTTGGGCTTTGGGTTTATGGTTTATGGTTTATGGTTTGGGTTAAGGATAGGGTCTGGTTTTATGTTAGGGATAGGCTTAGGGTTAGGGTTTAGGTTTTTTTTTTAGGTTTTAGGTTTTGGGGTTTAGCATTTATTGTATCGATGGTTTAGTGTTTAATGTTTGGATTTTGGTATTTTGACCTTGGGGTTTTGTAACACTCCGGAAATTCCATGACTTAGACTAGAGCTTAATCTATATAATAATTCTTAAAATGATGTTTCCAGAAAATGTACTTGTCTAGTGAAGAGCCTATTAGGTTTTAAGAATACGTATTGAGGTACATAGGCATCCCAATGCCCAATATTGAGTAATATTGGGCATATTGAAGAATATTGGCTTAAGGGTGTTAGCCAATTTTTGTATGTATTCATAAGTAACTTATAACTTAAAAATACACCTTGATGTTCAAATGCTCCAATCCAAGCTTATTTAGGAATTGTACCTACAATGAAGACCCTAAGCTAAAATACAGTATTCTTCACATGCACACATTAGGTATTAGGCATCCAAGTGTCAAGCCTAGGTACCATAGCACATGACCATTTGAAATGACCATGTAGATTAAGCAGTGCCCAAGGACATAGTGAGGATCCTTGGACAAGAAGTGAATTTCCAGAATGCACAGATTGAGGAAAGTGCACAGCAACACATGTGCTACTAACGACCAAGAGACAAGCCCAATCGATTTCGGTTAGGGCGGTAAGGGAACAACCGCGTCGGGTCAAGATAGGTAGGGTCGAGCCTCCTATCTAATTCTAGGTCCTAACTAATGTCCCTAACTAACTAACTAACCCAGGACTAACTAAAATTAACTAACTAATGTGCCCAAAATCCTAAGACCTAACCGGGTGACACTAACCTAATAACTAACTAAAGAAACATCCTAGTACTTAACATAGGATGGTCCAAAGGGGTTGGTTATGGTCCTAACGACTTAGGGGTACTTTAGTAATTACCCTAGGTCACTTAATTAATTAATTTAGCAACTTAATTAATTTATTTAATTCCTAGTCAAACCATAGACCCTAAGTCAAATGTTCTCCTAGTTGTAGTCAATTTAGGAGGGGCGTTTTAGGTAATTTAAGTGGAGGGTCATTAGGGTAATCCTTGGGACATATATATTGATATTAGGTCAGTTTTAGAACACAATTACATGTCCCAAATCAGAATCATACGAAATTCTCTAATCTCTCAAGAACGCTCTCTTTTTTCAAACTCCATAGAAGAACAAGAAAAGCTAAAGGACGAAGACAAAGGTTTCAAAGTCTCCAACCAATTTTCGTGGATTCTTCATCTATAAGGTGTGGGTTTTCACTCTTGGGATTCCTTTCCCCTAGAGGTCCTTTCAAGATAAGTTTTCAATAAATTCAAATACTAGGGTTTTTACTTTACAAAACAGATTTTCTTCCCAACCCTAGATTTATGATTTTCAATGAAAAGTAAACATTTTCTACACTTGATTTCGCATTAATTGTTGAGTAATTGATTGATAATGTTTGAATGTCGTGTGATACATGTTCTTTCTCTATGTGATGGTTTTGAATGGGTTGTTTGTAGTGTTTGATAACGTGAAAATGTTAGGGTTAGAATGTAATGTTTAAATGAACCCTTTTATGACCCGTTTACCTTCTCCTATGTTATGCATTGATCTTGAACATGATTTTAAGAGTTGTTCTTGATTATGTCATTGAGTATTTCACTATTTATGATTATGAATATTGCATGGTGAATAAGATTCTTGGAAGCAAGAGGTAAGTCTTCAAATTGTGATTACTCTAAGATGTTTATGCTAGTCTATAAGTCATGATGCTATGTTATAAAATTATGTATAATGTTGCTATTTGAATATGCTGGCTATGAACATGTAGATCGTGAGATTATGATAAGAATATGAATATGCAAGTTATGATAATCTTTGGTATGGTTTACACAAGATCATTATGCCATGTAAATCTCCCGTATGAAGGGTTATTATGAAAGGACATTCTCATCTAATCTAAAAATGCTCAAGATCATGTTATACTGGGAGATCATCTCCTATGACCTATGATAAGTTTTTTTTTATAAAAGACAAATTAAAGGTTATTTAAGGAAAAGGGACTTAGGCTAAGCACCAATAAACTAGATATGGGAATTGTCCCTTCCCCAGCGGGAAGGTAGGTTCACAAAGATTGTCATGAGATTGAGGCTTCCATGTAATGTGGAACTATGGGTCTCTAATACATCTCCTAGTTCTTGAACTATGATTCCACCATAGGATACTAGCTAGTGAATCCACCTAGAAAGCTACGTCATGTTCGATTCTACTTTGGCTGGTAGACCACCTTTTTTCGGTGTGGGGTAGACACCGGATTCCATATTTATCTCATATGGTCTATGTCGGTTAATGCGTCTGTTCCCTTATGTAAAACGAAAGACAAGTAAACGAACGTTGACTAGGGTGACTTGAGGAGTTGGCTTAGTATAGGTAGTGGTATGGGACGCTACCTAGACAATGCACAAGTTGACTCTAAGGGAAGTCCTAGGAGATTGTTCATAAGTAATATGATGATATTAAAGATATATGTTTATGATATATGATGTTACTTTAATATAAATGTTGGGTATTATGATAAATATGTTATTTGGCTATATTGCTATGTTAATGATAACTAACTATGTTACAAGTTATATGAAGCAAAGCTTTACTTATGGTCTCCTATCTTATGTACTTGGTTATGTGGGGTTATGGGGCTTCACATGACCATCACACTTGTTGGTTGGGGATGGGATCATTGGTATGTGTTTTGTATGTTATGTTTATATGATTTATTGAATATGAATTGTTAACGTGACTTTATGAGGATATGCCTTCAATTATGATCATGTTAGTTAAAAGTTGGCTTGCTTAAAATGATGTGATTACTATAGGATATACAAGAACTAAATTGACTTAGCTAGTGATAAAAATCAAAGAATGGGCATAGCCAATAAAGATTGTCTTATAAAGACTTCATGCCCAATTTAACAAGAATGAAAAATTTAATTTGTTTACTAAATAGGTGCATGTTTTGGTAAAAGATAGTACCAACTAGAGTTTTAAGAAGATGTTTTCATACTCTATTCTTGCACTTATGTGAAACTTGTATGCATATATGTTTTCTTGAGATTTTGTGGTTTTGTTGTTATCTTGAGAAGATTGATAGCATGGTAACTCTTTGATGCATTTTGAGCTTATGATAAGGTTGAGAAGGAAATTCCTCACTATGTTTTATGAATATGTAGCTCTTATATGTTTCTGTATCATGAATTGAGTGCTAAGTGTAATAATATGATATGTGCTGGTTGTGCTTCTATATTAAGTCTTATTCCTACCCTCCAAAAGAATTTAGTGTCATTCGGGGACGAATGTTCCTAAGGGGGGGATAATGTAACAATCCGGAAATTCCATGACTTAGACTAGAGCTTAATTTAATAATTCTTAAAATGATGTTTCCAGAAAATGTACTTGTCTAGTGAAGAGCCTATTAGGTTTTAAGAATATGTATAGCATCCCAATGCCCAATGTTGAGTAATATTGCGCATATTGAAGCATATTGGCTTAAGTGTGTTAGCCAATTTTTGTATGTATTCACAAGTAACTTATAACTTAAAAATACACCTTGATGTTCAAATGCTCCAATCCAAGCTTATTTAGGAATTGTACCTACAATGAAGACCCTAAGCTAAAATACAGTATTCTTCACATACACACATTAGGTACTAGGCATCCAAGTGTCAAGCCTAGGTACCATTGCACATGACCATTTAAAATGACCATGTAGATTAAGCAAAGCCCAAGGATATAGTGAGGATCCTTGGACAAGAAGTGAACTTTCCAGAATACACGAATTGAGGAAAGTGCATAGCAACACATGTGCAAGCACATGTGCTACTAACGGCCGAGAGACAAGCTCACCCGATTTCAGTTAGGGCGGTTAGGGGACAGCCGCGTCGGGTCAAGACAGGTGGGGCCGAACCTCCTAACTAATTCTAGGTACTAAATAACGTCCCTAACTAACTAACTAACCTAGGAATAACTAAAATTAACTAAATAATGTGCCCAAAATCCTAAGACCTAACCGGGTGGCACTAACCTAATAAAAACTAAAGAAACATCGTAGTACCTAACCTAGGATGGTCCAAAGGGGTTGGTTATGGTCCTAACAACTTAGGGGTACTTTAGTAATTACCCTAGGTCACTTAATTAATTAAATTAGCAACTTAATTAATTTATTTAATTCCTAGTAAAACCCAAGACCCTAAGTCAAATGTTCTCCTAGTTATAGTCAATTTAGGAGGGCGTTTTAGGTAATTTGAGTGGAGGGTCCTTAGGGTAATCCTTGGGACGTCTATATATTGATATTAGGTCAGTTTTAGACCATAATTACACGTCCCAAATCAGAATCAAACGAAATTCTCTAAGCTCTCAAGAATGCTCTCTTTTTCCAAACTCCATAGAAGAACAAGAAAACCTTAAGGAAGAAGACGAAGGTTTCGAAGTCTCTAACCAATTTTTGTGGATTCTTCATCAATAAGGTATGGTTTTTCACTCTTGGGATTCCTTTCCCCAAGATGTCCTTTCAATATAATTTTTCAAGAACTTCAAATACTAGGGTTTTTACTCGACAAAATGGATTTTCTTCCCAACCCTAGATTTATAATTTTAGATGAAAAATAAACGTTTTCTATACTTTATTTTGCATGAATTGTGGAGTAATTGATTGATAATGTTTGAATTTCGTGTGATACATGTTCTTTCTCTATGTGAAGGTTTTGAATGGGTTGTTTGAAGTGTTTGATAATGTGAAAACGTTAGGCTTAGAATGTAAGGTTTGAATGAACCCTTTTATGACCCGTTTACCTTCTCCTATGCTATGCATTGATCTTGTACATGATTTTATAAGTTAATCTTGATTATTTCATTGAGTATTTCACTATGTATGATAATGAATATTGCATGATGAATAAGATTCTTGGAAGCAAGAGGTAAGTCTTCAAATTGTGATTACTCTAAGATGTTTATGCTAGTCTATAAGTCATGATGCTATGTTATGAAAGTATGTATGATGTTGCTATATGAATATGCTGGACTATGAACATGTAAATCGTAAGATTATGATAAGAATATGAATATGCAAGTTATGATAATCTCTTATATGATTTACACAAGATGATTATGTCATGTAAATCTCACGTATGAAGGGTTACTATGAAAGGACAATTCTCATATAATATAAAAGAGCTCATGATCATGTTATACAAGGAGTTAATCACCTATGACTAAGTTTTTTTTATAAAAGACAAATTAAAGTTTTTTTCAAGAAAAGGGACTTAAGCTATGCACCGATAAACTAAGATATGGGAAGTGACCCTTCCCCAACGGGAAGGTAGGTTCACAAAGATTCTCATGAGATTTAGGCTTCCATGTAATGTGGAACTATGGGTCTCTAATACATCTCCTAGTTCTTGAACTATGCTGCCACCATAGGATACTAGCTAGTGGATCCACCTAGAAAGCTACGTCATGTTCCATTCTACTTTGACCGGTAGACCACCTCTTTTCGGTGTGGGGAAGACAACGGATTCCATGTTTAGCTCACATGGTCTATGTCGGTTAATGCGTATGTTCCCTTATGTAAAACGAAAGACAAGTAAACGAACGTTGACTAGGGTGACTTGATATAGTTGGCTTAGTATAGGTAGTGGTATGGGACGCTACCTAGACGTTGCACAAGTTGACTCTAAGGGAAGTCTTAGGAGATTGTTCATAAGTAATATGATGATATGAAAGATATATGTTTATGATATATGATGTTACTTTTATGTGAATGTTGGCTATTATGATAAATATGTTATTTGGCTATATTGCTATGTTAATGATAACTAACTATGTTACAAGTTATATGAAGCAAAGATTTACGTATGGTCTCCTATCTTATCTACTTGGTTATGTGGGGTTATGGTCACATGACCATTGCACTTGTAGGTTGGGGATGGGATCATTGGTATGTGTTTTGTATATTATGTTTATATGATTTATTGAATATGAATTGTTAACGTGACTTTATGAGAATATGCCTTCGATTATGATCATGCTTTAAGTGATGGAATCGTTTGTACATGTTATATGATATGTGCATTGAAGACTTTCTTATGACTTAGCATGTTTTCTAAAATAGAGATAAATGATACTTTTTTATACATGTCCCTATGTGTTATGTGCATATACCCATACTTAGTACATGTGGCGTACTAACCCCATTACTTTATTTTACTACAAATGTAGGTTTCGGCAATTGAAGTTAAGCAGGTCGAGTTGAAGAAGCTTGGAACTTATTCTACAAGTCATGTTAGGTCCTCAAGTTTGGGACGTTGCCATTTAAATTTCCAGCATTATGAGATTTAGTAGTTTTTAGAATACGTTATCCCGCTATGTTCTTTGGATTCCTTTTGTATTAAGGCCAATATGGCATATTAACTATTATTGGCTAAGTCCGGATTTGCACTCTTAGATGGTTTATATATGTGAGACAAGTATTAGAATATCGTATGTCTATATAAATCTTAAGTATGAAGTCTAAGTATACTTCATTAGTATATAAAAGTTTTAAATTAGTCTGCAATTTTACTATGGCATGTTATGATAAAAGCTAAGAAGAGGCTTGTCTGAGACTTCTGAGAGGTTAACGACGCCGGTCACATCCGGGGTATGAAGTTCGGGTGTGACAGGTTTCGAGTTAATGGTTTAGGGATAGGATTAGGGTTAAGATTAGGGTTAGGGTTTGGGTTTGGGTTTGGGTTAGGGTTTATGTTTTTTTAGATTTTAAGGTTTGTGGTTTAGGATTTGAGGTTTAAAATCTATGGTTTAGTGTTTAATGTTTGGGTCTTCGTATTTTGGGCTTAGGTTTTTTTTTGGTCATAGGGTTTAGGTTTAGGGTAAGGGTTAGGATTAGGATTAGGGTGTAGTTTTTTTTTAGGTTTTATGGTTCAAGGTTTAGCATTTGAGGTTTAAAATCTATGTTTTAGTTTTTACTGTTTAAGTTTTGGTATTTTTGTTTAGTGTTTTGGGTTTAGGGTTTAGGATAGGTTTAAGGTTAAGGTTAGGGTTAGAGTTAGGGTTAGGGTATTGGTTTTTATAGGTAATTTTTTTTAGGGTTTAGGATTTGAGGTTTAATATCAATGGTCTAGTGTTTAATATTTGGGTTTTGGTATTTTGGGTTTGGGTGTAGGGTTGATAGTAGGGTTAGTGTTAGGGTTAAGGTTGATTTTTAGCTTTTAGGGTTTGGGGTTAAGGATTTGAGTTGTAATATCTACGGTTTACTGTTTAATGTTATGTTTTTGGTATTTTGGGCTTTGGATTTAGGGTTTAGGTTTTACGGTTTGGGTTAGGGATAGGGTTTGGGTTTATGTTAGGGATAGGGTTAGGGTTAGGATTTAGTTTTTTTTTTATGTTTTAGGTTTTCGGGTTTAGGAATTTTTGTTTAACATCTATGGTTTAATGTTTAATGTTTGGGTTTTGGTATTTTGGGCTGGGGTTTTGAGTTAATGGTTTAGGGTTAGAGTTAGGGTTAGGGTTAGGGTTAGGGTTTAGGGTTTTTTTAGGTTTTAGGGTTTGTGGTTTAGGATTTGAGGTTTAAAATCAATGGTTTAGTGTTTAATGTTTGGGTCTTCGTACTTTGGGCTTAGTTTTTTTTGTCTTTCTTTTTTTGGACTTAGTATTTAGGGTTTAGGGTTAGGGTTAGGGTTAGGATTGGGTTAGGGTGTAGGTTGTTTTTAGGTTTTATGATTCAGGGTTTTGCATATGAGGTTTAAAATATATGATTTAGTATTTAATGTTTGGGTTTTGGTATTTTGGGCTTAGGGTTTTGGGTTTATGGTTTAGGGTTAAGGTTAGGGTTAAGCTTATGGTTAGGGTTAGAGTTAGGGTTTTTGTTTTTTTAGGTTTTTGGGTTTAGGGTTTAGGATTTGAGGTTTAATATCAATGGTTTAATATTTAATGTTTGGGTTTTGGTATTTTGGGTTTGGGACTTAGTGTTTATGGTAGAGTTAGGCTTAGGGTTAATGTTAGGGTTTGGGTTAGGGTTTAGGTTGTTTTTTACATTTGAGGATTAAGGATTTGAGTTGTAATATCTATGGTTTAGTGTTTAAATGTTAGGGTTTAGGTATTTTGGGCTTTGGTTTTAGGGTTTAAGGTTAGGGTTAAGGATAGGGTTAAGGTTAGGGTTCGTGTTAGGGATATGGTTAGGGTTAGGGTTTAGGTTTTTCTTTTAGGTTTTAGGTTTGGGGTTTAGGAGTTTTGGTTTAAAATCTATGGTTTAGCGTTTAATGTTTGGGTTTTGTAATTTGGGCTTGGGGTTTTGGGTTAATGGTTTAGGGTAAGGATTAAGGTTAAGGTTAGGCATAGGGTTTGAGTGAGGATTAGGAATAGGGTTAGGATTTATGTTTTTCTTAGGATTTAGGGTTTGTGGTTTAGGATATGAGGTTTAAAATCTGTGGTTTAGTTTTTAATGTTTGGGTTTTCGTATTTTGGACTTAGGGTTTTTTCTTTCTTCTTTTTTTGAACTTAGGATTTAGGGTTAGGGTTAGGATTAGGGTTAGGGGTTTTGGTTATTTAGGTTTTTGGGTTTAGGGTTTAGGATTTGAGGTTTAGTATCAATGTTTAGTGTTTAATGTTTGGGTTTTTGTATTTTTGGCTTGGGGTTTATTGTTTATGGTAGGGTTAGGGTTAGGGTTAATGTTATGGTTAGTTTTAGGGTTTAAGTTGTTTTTTAGGTTTTAGGGTTTGGGCTTAAGGATTTGAGTTGTAATATTTATGGTTTAGTGTTTAATGTTAGGATTTTTGTATTTTGGGCTTTGGGTTTAGGATTAGGGTTAAGGATAGGGCTAGGTTAGGGTTAGTGTTAGAGATGGAGTTAGGGTTAGGGTTTAGGTTTTTTTTTAGGTTTTAGGTTTTGGGATTTAGGATTTTTGGTTTAAAATCTATATTTAGTGTTTAGTGTTTGGGTTTTGGAATTTGGGCTTGGGGTTTCGGGTTAATGGTTTAGGGTAAGGGTTAGGGTTAAGGTTTGGATTAGGGTTAGGGTTAGGGTTTGGGTTTAGGTTTTTTTTAGGTTTTAGGGTTTGTGGTTTAGGATTTGAGGTTTAAAATCTATGATTTAGTGTTTAATGTTTTGGTTTTCGTATTTTGGACTTAAGGTTTTTTTTTATTTTCTTTTTGAAATTAGGATTTAGGATTTAGGGTTGAGGGTTAGGGTTAGGGTTATGATTAGGGTTAGGGTGTAGGTTGTTTTTAGGTTTTATGGTTCAGGGTTCAGCATTTGAGGTTTAAAATCTATGGTTTCGTATTTCATATTTGGGTTTTGGTATTTTGGGCTTCAGGTTTTGGGTTTATGGTTTATAGTTATGGTTAGGGTTAAGGTTACGGTTAGGGTTATGGTTAGTTTTGTTTTTTAGGTTTTTAGGTTTAGGGTTTAGGATTTGAGGTTTAATATCAATCGTTTAGTGTTGAATGTTTGGGTTTTGGTATTTTTGGGTTTGGGGTTTAGGGTTTATGGTAGGGTTAGGGTTAGGATTAATGTTAGGGTTGTAACAGCTTGAAAATGACTATGCTAAGTAATGCTTAAATGTACCTAGAATGCATGGATGAGACCGGGTTCACACGGCTTGTTGCGCGTAAAACCAGACCTCACAACCTATGCACTAGCCAAGCCAACCAACTTGGTGAGTTAGTTGGGCTAGGCAAGGTGAGAACCAACCATGTAAGGCACCCTAATTAAAGAGATTCACCCGGATGAGTTTTACCGGACTTAAAAAGGGTAATCTTAGGTTTGGAGGGTCTAGGGGTAAAATGGTCGTTTCCAAGCTTGGGGTAGTATTGTAATTACCCTAATTAATTAATTTAAAGAGGAAGGGCAATTCGGGTAGGGTTTGCCGAATTTGACCCTTTTTCGCAAGTTAAGCTTCATCTGGATTCGAGCCTTGGTGGAAGCAACGTTTAGGTGGATTTAATTGATGTTTATTACCTGATTTTATAAGGGCATGGTGGTCATTTCACGTATCCTTTGAAAAAAATCAGATTTTTAAACAATTAAGAGAAGTCCTAATTTGACTAAGTCTCCACCTAATCTCCTAATCCTAAGCTAACACTAACTCACGTCTCTCTCTAGTCTCACCTTATTTACACGATCACTCTTCAGTAAAAGAAGAGAACAGAACAAAAAAAAATATAAAGTTCATCAAGAACTTGAACGCTAAAACTCAAAAGTAAAGACAATCTGAAAACGTAAAGCAAAAAGGGGTTTCTCGACGGGATTGTGCTGAGGTTTTGGTGGTGAGGCTTGGTTTCGTGAGAATTGGCAGCATTGAAACAAGTGTTGAACGACTTCAGATATGGGTTTTCTTACCTCTTGGTCCCTTTCCCAATAGACCCCTAAGGTTCAGCCTATTCACAATCGAAAACTAAGGTTGTCCCCGTTGCATGCCCCTGTCATTAGATCCTTTGAAAGATTCAAGTATGCGTTGGTATGACTTCTGGTAGATGATTTTAGGGCTGGTTGTGATTATGTGTTTGAATGTGTATTCGGAATTATGTAGAAATTAAAGAGGTGTTCCGAAAATGTGAAGTTCGTTAACTTGTTTGTGCATGTGTGTGCCGTGAATTAGCCACGGTTTGAAGCTTGATATTGACATGTTAAAATGTTATGAATTAAGTGTGTGCGAATATGTTAAAAATTTGATGTACATATGAGTTCAAAGTTCCTGAATTGAATGATAATTCTTGACTGATAGTAACCTTTAAAATGCACCTAAAGATCTCCCTAAGAACTACTCGAAATGTCTTAATGTTTAACGTGAAAGAGGGTGAGAAAATGGACTGCAAAAAGGTGAACAAATTTCCAGCATTCTAGAAATTTGTTTCGGCCAGCTTACTGAAAAAAATTTAGTTTTAATTTTTTTTAAAAATACATGAGTTCATTGGGGATGAACCCAAGACCTCACCATATACAAGTTATATAAAAATTCAATAATAAAAATGAGGTAAGGGGGATTCAAAATGGGGTAAGGCTCAAGTGAAAAGTTAGGAGAAAAATGAAAGAAAAATGAAGTGAGGCGTGTGGGGTTCGAACCCACAACCTCTTGGATGTGTGAAGGAGATAGGAGAAAAATGAAATAAAGAAATAAGAAAATGAGGTATGTGGGGATCGAACCCACAACCTCTCAGCCGAATGAGAAAGTAAGGAGAAAATATAAATAAAAATAGGGTGAGGTTGTGGGGAATTGATCCCACACCCTCTTGGTCTAAACGAAGGAATCAAGTAAAGAAAGAAAAAGAAAGAAATGTGGGCGTGGGGATTTGATCTTGGGTCGCCCAGGCCGAAATATTTAAGACAAAAAAATCAAGAAAAAGAAAGAAAGGAAGTGTAGGTGTGGGGGATGGATCTCGGGTTCCCTAGTCAAAACTTTTATGTCAACAAAAATTATAAAGAAAACTAACTAAGTGTTATACAAGGGATTTGAAATAGGGTTCCAATGCCCAATTCTGTATTGACACATAAGTCTTACGTGATTAAATAATTAATGAATGTTGCCATGGGAATCAAAATTGAGACCTTGGTATACTTACAAGATGCATAAGTCTTGTACCACATAATCTTGGGTAATATGAATCACTTAAATGAACTATGAATGAAGCCTCATGGCTTGTGTGTATGGACTCATAAGTCCAGCATATGTTTATAATGTAAGTGAACCTAAGATGTTATGTGATGAATGATGGGACCCTAAAAGGGTTAAGTAAGAGTGTGAAACACAATAAAAAGAGCCAAGTGCATTGGCATATGATAAAATGAACATTCACGTAGAGGGGTGAATAATTATGAAGAGAAATTATGCTAATGCTAAAGAATGTGGTGACAACATGATAAGAGGCTAATGTGAAAGATGAGAGCGATCTGAAATGAGCCTAAGTAAATGTTACCAAAGCGTACTCACCTATGAGAGTGTAAAGTTAATGAAGAGACCAGTCTCTATGAACACTATAATGAAAGTATTAAAGTTAATATATATACTTAATACTAATGATGAGATAAGAAATCATCTAATGAGCTATGATGTCCTCAGGCTAGAAGCCAACTTGTATGATGTATGAGATGAATGTAATGGAACTTAATACTGAGCACCGATAGGCTAGCTATGAGTGGTGATTCCTTCTTTCGGGAAGGCAGAGGTTCGTGTAATTCTCATGAGATGAGACTGTCCGTCCAGACGGGTATGGGTCTCCTTATATCTCCTAGTCTTTGAACCTATGCAGCCAACATAGGGATCTAGCAGGGTTCAATTCCCTATATACGCTTGCATGTTTTGGTTTCACTTTGGCCGGTGATTCCACCTCTTTTCGGTGTGGGGTAGACATAGGATTTCATGGAGCTCACACGATCTATGTCGGTTAAAGTTAAAGTTCCCAAAGAAAGAATGAGGCCAGCCTCATGTAATGCACTCAATGAAATGAACGATACCAAATGTGTTTAGGTAGGATAATCAAGAGGTGAACTAGACTTATGTAATGACACTAGGTCATTCTTAGTCATTGCACAGTGAACCCAATGAGAGTCTTAAACTACATCATAGGTATAGCTGGTGTTCATACTGGCCTATGAATGAAATGAAATGAAGTACGTATGAATGAATGAAGCAGACTCTGTGTTTGCTAAAGAAGGATCCCTAGTTGAGGTCCCATATGTTGAGCCCTCATTTTGGGATGTCCTAATGTTAAGTCCATGATTCTAGGGTCTCATGACATATGAACGAATGAAATGAAATACGATTTATGCTATATGCAATATGTTATGTGCTATATGCAATATGTTATGTGCTATATGCAATATGTTATGTGATATGTGCAATATGATACGTATGATGATGCATGTTACTCTCATGGCATGACTTTCCTAATCCGATTTTGGCAAGTCCACTGACTTGACTTTCCATAACTCATATCTTTAGGAGAGAGCTATTCTAAATCATCCATGTCCGTGGTGTGTTCTTGCATATACCCATACTTAATACAAGTGTGTACTAATTCCATACATTTATCTATTTTTAGGTGCAGGTGCAGCTGGACGTTAGAGCTTATGAGTCGACGCAGAAGTTATTCGGACGTCGAGCTTTCATCCGGATTTGGTAGGCCCTCATGCTTTTGAGGATGCTTACTGATTTATTCTAGCATAGACGTAGCCATGAGCTAGTGGAGTATGTTCCACTAGTGTTTCTTTCGTATTTACTTTCAGACGTTGTATTGGTGCCATTTTGGCAACTCTATATTTATGACTATATCTTTCATTTGATTATCTTGATTTATATGGTTGTTGTAACGCTTATAAGTGTACGTAGATAGTATTATGCGAGATCAATGTTTTCCAATATAAAGTTTAAGTAAACAAAAGTTCAAATTTTCCGCTAAAATTAACCTAGATGAAGTAACGACGACGTATGTAGGCTTGTCTATGACCTCTGAGAGATCGACGATGTCGGTCTCGTCTGGGGTCTAGATTCCGGTCGTGACAAGGGTTTAGGTTGTTTTATAGGTTTTAGGGTTTGGGGTTAAGGGTTTGAGTTGTTATATCTATGGTTTAGTGTTTAATGTTAGGGTTTTGGTATTTTGGACTTTGGATTTAGGGTTTAGGGTTTAGGTTTTTGGTTAAGGATAGGGTTAGGGTTCATGTTAGTGATAGGGTTAGGGTTAGTGTTTAGGTTTTTTATTATGTTTTAGGTTTTGGGGTTTAGGATTTTTGCTTTAAAATCTATGGTTTAGTGTTTAATGTGTGGGTTTTTGTATTTTGGTCTTGGGATTTCGGGTTACTGGTTTAGGGATAGGTTTAGGGTTAGGATTAGTGTTAGGGTCTAGGTTTTTTTAGGTTTTATGGTTCAGGGTTTAGCATTTGAGGTTTAAAATCTATGGTTTAGCATTAAATGTTTGTGCTTTGGTATTTTGGGCTTACGGTTTCAGGTTTATGGTTTATGGTTAGGGTTAGGGTTAAGGATAGGGTTAGGACTAGGATTAGGGTTTTTGGTTTTTTAGGTTTTTGGGTTTAGGGTTTAGGATTTGAGGTTTCATATCAATGGTTTAGTGTTTAATATTTGGGTTTTGGTATTTTAGGTTTGGGGTTGAGGGTTTATCGTAGGGTTTGTGTTAGGGTTAATGTTAGGGTTAGGGTTAGGGTTTAGGTTGTTTTTTAGGTTTTAGGGTTTGGGGTTAAGGATTTGAGTTGTAGTATCTATGGTTTAGTGTTTAATATTAGGGTTTTGGTATTTTGAGCTTTGGGTTTAGGATTTAGGGTTAGGTTTAAGGATAGTGTTATCGTTAGGGTTCGTATTAGGGATAGGGTTAGGGTTAGGATTTAGGTTTTTCTTTCGGTTTTAGGTTTTGGGGTTTAGGATTTTTTGTTTAAAATCTATGGTTTAGTGTTTAATGTTTGGATTTTGGTAATTTGGGCTTTGTGTTTTGGGTTAATGGTTTAGGATTAGGGTTAGTGTTAAGGTTAGGGTTAGGTTTGGGTTAGGAATAGGGTTAGGGTTTAGTTTTTTTTTAGGTTTTAGGGTTTATGATTTAGGATTTGAGGTTTAAAATCTATGGTCTAGTGTTTAATTTTTAGGTTTTCGGATTTTGGACTTAGGGTTTATTTCTTTTTTCTTTTTTGGACTTAGGATTTAGGATTTAGGGTTTAGGGTTTAGGGTTAGGGTTAGGGTTAGGGTTAGCATTAGGGTTAGGGTGTAGTTTATTTTTAAGTTTTATGGTTTAGGGTTTAGCATTTGAGGTTTAAAATCTCTAGTAGTATTTATGTTTGGGTTTTGGTATTTTGGGCTTTTTTTTTTTTTTTTGAATTACCCTTGGAGGGGTAGGGGCTGAGCAACACCCCCAGGGCCTTATCATTAATAACAAAACAAAGTACATGGAGGAGGGCATAAACCTAACCTCCGAACCTAAGATGGTTTGGAGTCAACTTTCCAAAAAAGGAAGTCAACTCTTCCCATTACATAAAAAGTGTAACCAAAATACTAAGAACCTAAGGAGAGGACTCCTCTCATTACAAAGTATCTAGGAAGCATAAACAAGGGAGACTCTCCCTTTACATAAACAAAATAGAACTCTAAACTAACCTTTTCAAAGTAACTATAATTATAATGATAGTTAAGTTGAAAAGGTATAAAAGGATCAAGGAGGTTCCTTAATCTTTTTGGTCTTCTTTCTCCTAAAGCTAGGCATTTCCTGAAGGTCCAGTTGGTAGTATGAGTTTGCTTCCTTAGGCATTTGTTGACTGTTGAAGTATACCTGAGGACTGTCTGTCTTGTGGCTGTGTTTGGACAGTGCATCAGCAACCCAATTTGCCTCTCTGAATATGTGTAAGCACTTGAAATTCTGAACTTGAGAGATGAGATGTTGCAGTTTCCCCAGCTGTGTGGTGATGCTCCATTGAGGGGATGCCTTCTTTAAGATCCATTTTACTACAAGTTGAGAATCCAGCTCCAATATTATGTTTCTATATCCCAATTCCAGTGCCCAAGTTAGACCAAAGATTGCATCCTCCATTTCAGCTTTGTTATTTGTTCCTTCTCCAAGAGGTGTAGTTAAAGCCATCACTAATTTGCCATGTTTGTCTCTTCGGATACCCCCTGCCCCCAGCCTGCCAGGGTTAGTGAGTGTACTGCCATCAATGTTCACTTTGAGCCACTGATCTGGAGGTTTGAGCCAAGACACCATGCTCACCTTGATGTCATGCACACATCTTTCACATTTTTGAATTAATTCAGTCCATTTGGCAGGCCAGTGTATTTGAGGGAAGGCAGAGTTAAGCATTTTATAGTTGTCTTTGTAAATAGCATATTTGACCCTGTTGATGTTGGTTGTTTTGCCTCCATATTTGGCTGCACACCTGTTCTTCCATAAATTCCAACAAATGAAAATAGGGGTGGCTTGTAGTATTTTGGGCTTAGGGTTTCGGGTTTGTGGTTTAGTGTTTGGGTTAGGGTTAAGGTTAGGGTTTGAGTTAGGGTTAGGTTTTTGGTTTTTTAGGATTTTGGGTTTAGGGTTTAGGATTTGACATTTTAATATCAATCGTTTAGTGTTTAATGTTTGGGTTTTGGTATTTTGGTCTTGGGGTTTAGGGTTTGTGGTAGGGTTAGTGTTAGGGTTAATGTTAGGGTTAGGGCTAGGGTTTAGTTTTTTTTTAGGTTTTAGGGTATGGTGTTAAGGATCTGAGTTGTAATATCTATGGTTGGTTTTTGTATTTTGGGCTTTGGGTATAGAGTTTAGGGTTCAGGGTTTGGGTTAAGGATAGGATTTGGTTATGTTAGGGATAGGGTTAAGGATAGGGTTAGGGATAGGGTTAGGGTTAGGGTTTAGTTTTTTTAGGTTTTAGGTTTTGGGGTTTAGGATTTTTGGTTTAAAATCTATGGTTTAGTGTTTAATGTTTGGGTTTTGTTAATTTGGGCTTGGGTTTCGGGTTAATGGTTTAGTGTTAGGGTTTAGGTTTTTTTAGGTTATAGGGTTTGTGGTTTAGGATTTGAGGTTTAAAATCTATGGTTTAGTGTTTAATGTTTGGGTTTTCGTATTTTGGACTTAGGGGTTTTTTCTTTTTTTTTTGACTTAGGATTTAGGGTTTAGGGTTTAGGGTTTAGGGTTAGGATTAGGGTTAGAGTGTAAGTTTTTTTTAGGTTTTATGGTTCAGGGTTTAGAATTTGAGATTTAAAATATATGGTTTAGTATTTAATGTTTGGGTTTTGGTATTTTATTTTTTTTAAGTTAATACTCAATGGAATAGATGCCTGAAGCAAAAATATGATCCCAAACATTGTCAAAATTGACAAGTCTGCTACTAATCATGCAAAACTGAGGTTTCTACCTAGTAGCGAAAGAAAATAATATTAATAGAAAACCTTAAGGCAACAAGGATTCAAAGTTCTTCTACAAATTCACTAATCATTGTCTTCCTCATCGTCATCATTTCCACCAGCTGCGCTTAAAGCATTGAGTCTCTCGATCAACATAGCTTTCCTCTCTTCATAAGTCAGCTTCTTAAGGTTTTGGGTTTATTGTTTAGGGTTAGGGTTAGGGTTAAGGTTAGGGTTAGGTTTAGGTTTTTGGTTTGTTTTAGGTTTTTGGGTTTAGGGTTTAGGATTAGAGGTTTAATATCAATGCTTTAGTGTTTAATGTTTGGGTTTTGGTATTTTGGGCTTGGGGTTTAGGGTTTAAGGTAGGGTTAAGGTTAGGGTTAATGTTAGGGTTAGGTTAAGGTTTAGGTTGTTTTTAGGTCTTAGGGTTCGGGGTTAAGGATTTGAGTTGTAATATCTATTGTTTTTTATTTAATGTTAGGGTTTGGTATTTTGGGATTTGGGTTTAGGAATTAGGGTTAGGGATAAGGATAGGGTTAGGGTTAGGGTTCTTGTTTGGGATAGGGTTACGGTTAGGGTTTAGGTTTTTTTAAGGTTTTAGGTTTTGGGGTTAAAGATTTTTGGTTTAAAATCTATGGTTTAGTGTTTAATGTTTGGGTTTTGTTAAATTGGGATTGTGGTTTCGAGTTAATGGTTTATGGTTACGGTTAGGGTTAAGAATAGAGTTAGGGTTTGGGTTAGGGTTTAGGTTGTTTTAGGTTTTAGGGTTTGTGGTTTAGGATGTGAGGTTTAATATATATGGTTTAGTGTTTAATGTTTGGGTTTTCGTATTTTGGACTTAGGGTTTTTTTCTTTTTTCTTTTTTTGGACTTAGGATTTAGGGTTTAGGGTTAGGGTTAGGGTAATGATTAGGGTTAGGGTGTAGGTTATTTCATTAGGGTTTATGGTTCAGGGTTTAGCATTTGAGGTTTAAAATCTATGGTTTAGTATTTAATGTTTGGGTTTTGGTATTTTGGGCTTAGGGTATTAGGTTTATGGGTTAGGGTTAGGGTTAAGGTTAGGGTTAGGGTTAGGGTTAGGGTTAGTTTTTTTTTTTTAAGTTTTTAGGTTTATGGTTTAGGATTTGAGGTTTAACATCAATGGTTTAATGTATAATGTTTGGGTTTGTGTATTTTGGGTTTGGGGTTTAGGAGTTATGGTAGGCTTAGGGTTAGGGTTAATGTTAGGGTTAGGTTAGGGTTTAGGTTGTTTTTCACGTTTTAGGGTTTGGGGTTAAGGATTTGAGTCGTAATATCTATGATTTCGTGTTTGATGTTAGGGTTTTGGTAATTTGGGCTTTGGGTTTAGGGTTTAAGGTTAGGGTTAGGGTACATGTTAGGGATATGGTTACAATTAGGGTTTTGTTTTCTTGTAGTTTTTAGGTTTTGGGTTTTGGATTTTTTGTTTAAAATCAATGGTTTTGTGTTTAATGTTAGGGTTTTGGTAATTTGAGCTTAAATTTTCGGGTTAATGGTTTAGGGTTAAGGTTATGGTTAGGGTAGGGTTTGTGTTAGGGTTTGGTTTTGTTTAGGTTTTAGGGTTTGATGTTTAGGATTTGAGAAATAAAATCTATGGTTTTGTCAGCCTCCAACCCTAGGTGAGGCGGACAAGTACCTTATGAACACATGCTTTACAAGTAATCTATCATGAGAAAGTAAACTACTATGTAGATTACTGATGAGAAGCTTCATATACAACACATTTTGACTAGCTGAACCTCTATAAGTGAAAAGTGAAACTATGAATACAGATGATAGCTTTACAATGTCTACAAAGCCTCTACTGGAATACATGATGGTACCACTATGAAAATACGCATAGTAAAGACTCGGCAAAGCCCCGAATCAACATGGTGCTCACCATTATCCGCTGAGTATAATGTTCTTCTATTGGGAAGATCTACTAGTTTAGTACTTGTACCTGCAGCATGAAATGCAGCGTCCCCAATAAGGGACGTCAGTACGAAAGAATGTACAGAATATGTAAGGCAGAATACAACCATATTTAACATGAGAGCTCAAGTGAAACCAAATACCAATAGATAAGGATTAGAGACCACCTTTGCTTTGTACTTGTGGAATCGTGCATGTTACATTCTTTTCTCTACTTTTATGTACTTTATAATCTTTATACAACATATGATACAAATGACCAGCTAATCAGTGGTAGAAGAGGATGACCCATGCTAGGCATTTTAACCCCTAGGATGTTGTCCTCATAATTCCACAAATTGGGATCGGCCCATGCTAGGCTTTTGCCCTGAGCTGCCACCCTTCCATACCAATTGGGATCGGCCCATGCTAGGCTTTCGCCCCTGAGCTTCCCCTAAAAACAATTGAAGCAAGTTGGCAAGATATGGGCAAATCGTATATACATCCTATAAACATATGTACCATGTGTAATCTACGATTACTTTGACTTATATAAGGGAAATACGTGCTAGGGGTACTTTGACAATGAAACAAGTTTAAACCTTGCATGCTAACACTTGGTAGAGTAAACACACACATTTAGTAACAAACTCATATTAGAGTACCCACTTCAATGCTCTAGGGAGTAGGAACTGCAACCATGGATCAGTCACTACCAAGGGCACTTAGAAAGCTTACTTTTTGTAATGCAAGTTTTGGATTCATGCCAAAGAAATAGGAAATCAAATAGCCTTACATACCTTGCTATACAATTCAAAACATATGACTTAAGATCCTTCTCTTCAGATCACTAATCTACAATAAAATAAGTCGTAAGACTAGTATTAGTAGCTAATTAATCAATTTGAGCAACTTGATCACACCCAAATAGTAACGAAGCAGTAATCTACAATCTATCTAGTAAGTGTTTTCTTTCCTTCCCTATCCCTTTAATCGCGTCTATATACTGTACAACCTTCGTATCAGGTCCTCCCCAAAACTCCCTACAATATTTAAGTCCTTTAACTTCTCCATAACTTCCCCGCACATCCAGTCTCATCCCTTATCATAACATACATAAAACAATCTTTGAACATAATAATGTAATAGAAGCAGTATGAATCATGGTTTCTGATCACCAACACTTGAAGAGCTAACATTACTTTTAAATTGCTCAAACAAGCTCATAGCTTAATTTAAAGAGGACTCCCCTCCATAGCTGTCCCAACATGCACTAATCACCAGAACATCCTCCCCAATATTCACCATGTAAAAGTAAGAATTTCCAACTCACTAACACATACCAAGTGTCCTAATTAACTCAAGCACAAGAGGGAGAAAATTTCAGTAGCTTACCTTGCTGGACATAACTACCACTTGATAAGACTTGGATTCTTCAAGGTAAAGGTTGTCCTCCTTAACTTGTCTTAAATTATACCTTCCAATAGATTGAAATACCTATTATTCAAGAACCCTAATAGTATTTAATGGCTGTTGTATGAATCTAAGAGAGAGAAGAGAGAAAGCTCTAGTAATCAGATATTTTGTCAAAGTAAAAATGGTTGGAAAAAGCTGATATCAATCTCTTTTAAAGGGACCTGCTTTTGCCGACTTTCTCACTCATTTTGGGCCATAATTTGTCAAGTAGGTGACCCACCACTTGGACTTTTCATTTGGACTTTTTGGACTTAAGAACATAGGCCATTTTGCCACCTTTCTTGTACTTCATTTGCAGCCAACATGTGTCTTTAATTTGGGCCACACCTTTAAGTAAGTGATGCGCCTAGTTTTCCATTAAAATTATTTCTTGTGGGCTTGGGATGATTGGGCCTTGGCTGTCCAGTTTCCCCTTATTCTTCTATTCAACTTGGGCTAAATTAATGCAAATAGGTGTAGTGTACTTGGACCAATAACACAGTCAAAGAGTCTTAGTAGGTGATGCACCTACTTGGTCCTTTGGGCTGGTCAATAAGTCAAAGTAGGTGATGCACCTACTTGTCACTTACTAGCTTAGTGAAGTCAAGCAAGCACCTCAATATTTTGTTCCATTTCTAGACCTTAATAACTTTATCATAACTTAGAACTTATATACACTATGTCACTTTATTCTTTAGACTCAAATACCACCTTGTGATCTCAAGTGTAAATACTTCCATCGACATCAACTTAATTGGGTCGCATCAAAATCTCTGGACAGTTCACTTTAAACCTATTTTATTACCACTAATTGCATAGGAAACCGAATCCATAACTATACCACAAGGCAGTTTATAAGCATTATATAAATAGAACTAGTTCACGTAGAATACGGGGTGTTACATTCTCCCCCTCTTATGATCATTCGTCCTCGAATGATAGGTGCACCTGGTAGTTCGGTTAATCTCTGAATTTCATATTGAGATTTGCGAGAGTCCCCATTGTAAATAGGAAGGACTATCCAAAATCCATAGACTAACCTAAAATATGTATAGACAAATCTAGCATGACGTCTCGATAGATATGGTTCATGAAATAGTAATATGAAAAATTAAATCCCTTCTTTACCATGTAATTCACTGAAGATACACAAGTAGTACTCATACAAATAAGACTGTAATATACCTAAACACAAGAAACACAAATGACATATCAAATGAACAAATTCTAGCAAGACTCATGATCATATAAGGGGAACACATGATCTCAGATCCTTATATTGATATTTAAAATGAGGAGGGTTACCTAGTATCTCTCTATCATCTTCTATTCCCAAGTATGTTATGTTATATTCTATTCCTACCCTAATACTTATGGTTACACATTCTGAACTTAGCTTCCGGGCCTTAACAATTAAGAATAAATATAGTATCTCCCAATTTTTTTTTGTATATGAACGGACACATAAAATCATAGGCTATCGGGGCAGTACTTTCCTTTCTCTTTTATTTCATGACACTTAAGAGAGGTGAGTCTTTTAAGAACGCCTAGCTGTTAATATAAAATCTAAAGTTTTATGCCGCTCCTGCGAATAGGGTATTATACTAAGTTATTTATCTATGGTTGATTAAATTTATATATATGCCCAACCTTTTCTGGTCAAAATCTTCACTGCATATTGATACAAGGAAATATTTTCCCAAATTGTTAAAAACTCAAATCAGTAATCATAGAGGGGGCATAGTATACGGATGAATATGTCACATTGGGCATGACACATAGGCAGACTAGCCTAAAAGGGAGCGTGCAAGGTATACGTGCATTAAGCTATAGAAATACATGGTGTACGCGTGCATATGAGCTATAGGTTAGCATGTGAGCGAATGAACTATAGGTAATGTAGGAATGGACTAGATGATCACATGATGCATGAGCACATAAGCTAAGACATGTAGTAGATATGACATGTAGACATATCAAAAAATGAACTATGGAACACAAATCACATTGAGCAAGTGCGTTATATTGCATGGATAGGTGGACTAACATGTCAATGAGCACAGATATGAAATATGAGCAAGTGAGCACATAACACATGGCCAGAAAAGCTATAAGGCCTGAAATGTTTAAACAAGTAGGCTACGAGGTATGCAAAATATATAGAAATGGTCATATGATTAAATAGCATGCATTACCCATACAATATGGACAAGTGGCATGTGGGAAGTAACCAGTGCAATAAATAACATGTAAGAAATAGTTCCTATGAAAACATCAATAAACAAGGGTGCTCTAAAGTGGATAACACTTGCATGTAAGCATTCCATGACGTTAGGTAACCTGTGAGAAGGCAATCCACAAAGGGAAAATGACATCTAAATATATAAGTTATAGAACATGCACCATGTATAATTATATAAAAAATCATCTTTGGAAACTACGATATATCCTATAGAACCACTCTACCGTACTAAGATAAACACACTGTCTTAAGCATTTAAGTTACAGGTGGGATAGTTCTGCTCATATTCCTTACTCGCCTCAAAACACATACAATTGATTTTCCCATCTACTATCTCCAATCTCCTAAGAATTCTTATAGGTGTTCTGCTATTGGGACTTGGCTTCCATCTAGGTCAATATAAATAGTACAGTTAAGATAGAAAAAGAAAATCCTCAAAAAATAGTTCATCTTTTAGAGTAGGAGGCCGAGGTCAACTTTTCCTTCATTACTAGCTTGTGTTATATCACATTCAATGCCTGATGCCCCTTGAAGGTCAAAAAAGAAAATAAGTAATGAAGCTTGAACGCACCATGAAATATGTACTCTAATAGCATGTAAATGCCAGGTACCTATAAAGTTATATCATGATTCATAACGTCTTAGATTTAGCCGATTTGGGCTTAACTAGATAGGTCTGGCCATACTAATAGATTTCCTCATTTTTTTTAATAAGTGAGGGTGCTCTGACTCTTTTCCCATGCATGATAGCAAATAAGAACAACTAGCAATATGCATATGATCTATTTTTTCATTTCCCTTAACTGGACTAGGGCTGATGAATTACTGTAGGCATATATTAAATGAATCCGGTAATATCTCTATTCAATTTGATGGAAGTCTATACATATGTATAATGCTCTACTTCTATTTGTATAATGATGTGGATGAACTAGGTCCATCTTCTATCTAGGTAACATGAAATTCACCTCTTTTTTTCTTGTTGTTATCAAGACTAAATATCAAAACTTTAATCGATACTAAATTGACTTCTCTGTGTAACAAAGGTTCACAAAATTGTTTACAGGTGCGCCATTATAACTCCTTAGCATTGAAGAGTTAATAACATTTTCTTACCGCATACACTTTAGCAATCACTCTCTCATAACCACCTATATCACTCCTCTATAGCATCCTCATATCACCCCTACTCCTATGTTTAGGGAATTTGACATATTCCTCTCTTTCTAATGAGAAGTTGTCTGTACATATTCGGCCTGTGTAATTTAAGCTTCATTGTCACAAGCTTCCTATCTAACAAGTAACTTTTAATCAAAACTAGCAGCTTCATGTACTAGATTCCATTATGTACAACCAACTAATCACAACTTAGTTCTAACCAATCAACTTTATTTTCGTTATCCTTACCCTTTAGGCACATACTAATTCTCTATAGCCAACACATAGATCATAAAAGGAACCACCACACATATATCATTTGCAGCAATTGACACACTTATCCCTATGTTTTATATTCATAAAAAGAATACAAATGTTATTATTACTTATTCAGAGTTGTTGGCACATACCATATAAATGCCAAATATTAACATACTCGGGAGGACATACGGTGAGAATTTGATCTTTGTTAGCCAATTAGGGGTATCTGTAGTAACGCTATTGCATTGATACATCCACCTATAAAATTGTACCACTGGCTTCTTTGAATTAAATGAAACTGGTTCGACTACATCAATTTCGAGAACATGTGCAACGCTGAAAATTCTATGTATATCAAAGACTAAGAACAAGTGTCCTCTATAGGAATAAATCCTGTAAGTATGGAGGAAATATAGAACTCAAGAGCTGGTTACATCCTCCTAAGAAGATGTCCCTGGAAATGCTACAGTAAATATATGTAACTAGGTAACAAATCATTTTTGAACCAACATGATGCAAATGGTACAAATGCAACTTTAAATGCAAATAACATAAAAGCCTTTACATACCTTGTGGAGTAAGATGGTCGAATAAAATGAGCTCAATCTAGTCAAACTTTTGGTAACTTGAGGTCCTTTCTGTATGTTATATGCTGACACTTTAAAAACTGTTAACCTTAACCATAGTTAATATGAATAGCATGATCCGGTACAACAGGAAATGGGCTTCTTAACTTCGCTCTATCACACGATCAAGATTATGAAGGTAAGTAACATTTCCTAAATGTCCAAGCAGCCCCCTAATTATAAATGTGGCGTGCAACACATTATTAACTAAGGCTCTACTAGACACGGCTTTGTAGACCCCCTAGGACGAACTGCTCTGATACCACTTTTGTCAGCCTCCAACCCTAGATGAGGCGGAAAAGTACCTTGTGAACACATGCTTTACAAGTAATCTATGATGAGAAAGTAAACTACTATGCAGATTACTGATGAGAAGCTTCATATACAACATATTTTGACTAGCTGAACCTCTATATGTGACAAGTGAAACTATGAATACAGATGATAACTTTACAATGTCTACAAAGCCTCTACTGGAATCAATGATGGTACCACTATGAAAATACGCATAGTAAAGACTCAAAAAAGCCCCAAATCAACCTAGAGCTCACCAACATCCGCTGAGTATAATGTGCTTCTTTTGGGAAGATCTACTAGTTGAGTACTTGTACCTGCAGCATGAAATGCAGCGTCCCCAATAAGGGACGTCGGTACGAAAGAATGTACTGAATATGTAAGGCATAATACAACCATATTTAACATGAGAGAAAGTGAAACCAAATACCAATAGATAAGGATTAGAGACCACCTTTGCTTTGTACTTGTGGAATCGTGCATGTTACATTCTTTTCTCTACTTTTCTGTACTTTATAATCTTTATACAACATATGATACAAATGACCAGCTGATCAATGGTAGAAGAGGATGAACCATGCTAGGCATTTTAACCCCTGGGATGTTGTGCTCATAATTCCACAAATTGGGATCGGCCCATGCTAGGCTTTTGCCGTTGAGCTGACACCCTTCCATAACAATTGGGATCGGCCCATGCTAGGCTTTCGCCCCTGATCTGCCACCCTCTTATACCAATCGGGATTGACCCATGCTAGAATTTCGCCCCTGAGCTGCCACCTATAATCACACACATTACTTCATGTAGATTTTTTCGTCTTTGAGGTTGTTGTTTAATAGTTCATAACTCTTTTGGGATTGTCTTTAGACAATCATAACTCTTTTGAGATTGTTCTTTTTGATGTTCATAACTTGTTTGTGATTGTTGTTTTGGTGGTCATAATCCTTGTTTAGATTTGGAACTACGGACCAGTAGTAGAATACATATGAATATGGATTACGATAATAACAATGACATGGAAAACAAATGTGAGTTGAATGTAGTACTTAGGAGCTTATATGACTCGTTGAGCATTTTGACATCTCAAATTGAAGCACATACGTGAAGACAATTTAATATTCAGCCAAGAGATTTGAACTCTATATGATACAAATACAAGGTGTTCATGCATGTGGAACCAAGGGGGAAATGTGGGCAGATTCAACGTAAGGACGGATACATATTCCAAGTAAGTACATCTAAACATACAATTGAGCAAGTAGTGATCATGTGAGGTAACATTACAGTCTAGCACAATGAGAGTAATAACAAAGAAAGGGAACATATGAACATGTGACAAGATGACATATCTATAAACAATTGAAGCAAGTTGGAAAGATGATCGTATATACATCCTATAAACATATGAACCATGTGTAATCTAGGATTACTTTGACTTATATAAGGGAAATACGTGCTAGGGGTACTTTGACCTGAAACAAGTTTAAACCTTGCATGCTAACACTTGGTAGAGTAAACACACACATTTAGTAACAAACTCATATTAGAGTACCCACTTCAATGCTCTAGGGAGTAGGAACTGCAAGCATGGATCAGTCACTACCAAGGGCACTTAGAAAGCTTACTTTTTGTAATGCAAGTTTTGGATTCATGCCAAAGAAATAGGAAATCAAATAGCCTTACATACCTTGCTATACAATTCAAAACGTATGACTTAAGCTCCTTCTCTTCAGATCACTAATCTACAATAAAATAAGTCGTAAGACTAGTATTAGTAGCTAATTAATCAATTTGAGCCACTTGATCACACCCAAATAGTAACGAAGCAGTAAGCTGCAATCTATCTAGTGAGTGTTTTCTTTCATTCCCTATCCCTTTAATCGCATCTATATATTGTACAACCTTCGTATCAGGTCCTCCCCAAAACTCCCTGCAATATTTAAGTCCGTTAACTTCTCCATAACTTCCCCGCACATCTAGTCACATCCCTTATCATAACATAGATAAAACATTCTTCGAACACAATAATGTAATAGAAGCAATATGAATCATGGTTTCTGATCACCAACACTTGAAGAGCTAACATTACTTTTAAAGTGCTCAAACAAGCTCATAGCTTAATTTAAGGAGGACTCCCCTCCATAGCTGTCCCAACATGCACTAATCACCAGAACATTCTCCCCAATATTCACCATGTAAAAGTAACAATTTCCAACTCACTAACACATACCAAGTGTCCTAATTAACTCAAACACAAGAGGGAGAAAATTTCAGTAGCTTACCTTGCTGGACATAACTACCACTTGAAAAGACTTGGATTCTTCAAGGTAAAGGTTGTCCTCCTTAACTTGTATTAAATAATACCTTCCAATATCTTGAAATACCTATTATTCAAGAACCCTAATGGTATTTAATGGCTGTTGTATGAATCTAAGAGAGAGAAGAGAGAAAGCTCTAGTAATCAGATATTTTGTCAAAGTAAAAATCATTGGAAAAAGCTGATATCAATCTCTTTTAAAGGGACCTGCTTTTGCCGACTTTCTCACTCATTTTGGGCCATAATTTGTCAAGTAGGTGACCCACCTACTTCGACTTTTCATTTGGACTTGTTGGACTTGAGAACATTGGATCTTTTGCCACCTTTCTTGTACTTCATTTGCAAACAACATGTGTCTTTAATTTGGGCCACACCTTTAAGTAGGTGATGCACCTAGTTTTCCATTAAAAGTATTTTTTGTGGGCTTGGGAAGATTGGGCCTTGGCTGTCCATTTTCCCCTTATTCTTCTATTCAACTTGGGCTAAATTAATGCAAATAGGTGTAGTGTACTTGGCCCAATAACACAGTCAAAGAGTCTTAGTAGGTGATGCACCTACTTGGTCCTTTGGGCTGGTCAATAAGTCAAAGTAGGTGATGCACCTACTTGTCACATACTAGCTTAGTGAAAGCACCTCAATATTTTGTTCCATTTCTAGACCTTAATAACTTTAACATAACTTAGAACTTATATACACTATGTCACTTTATACTTTAGACTCAAATACCACCTTGTGATCTCAAGTGTAAATACTTCCATCGACATCAACTTAATTGGGTGGCATCAAAATATCTGTACAGTTCACTTTAAACCTATTTTATTACCACTAATTGCATAGGAAACCGAATCCATAACTATACCACAAGGCAGTTTATAAGCATTAAATAAATAGAACTAGTACACGTAGAATACGGGGTGTTACAGGTTTAGTGTTTAATGTTTGGGTTTTTGTATTTTGGAGTTGTTTTTTTTTTCTTCTTTTTGGACTTAGGATTTAGGGTTTAGGGTTTAGGGTTAGGATAAAGGTTAGAGTGTAGGTTTTTCTATGGTTTTATGGTTCAGGGTTTAGCATTTTAGATTTAAAATCTATGGGTTAGTATTTAATATTTGGGTTTTTGTATTTTGGGCTTAGGGTTTAAGGTTTATGGTTTAGGGCTAGGGTTAGGGTTAAGGTTACGATTAGGGTTAGGGTTAGGGTTTTATTTTTTCAGGTGTTTGGGATTAGGGTTTTGGATTTGAGGTTTAATATCGATGATTTAGTGTTTACGATTTGGGTTTTCGTATTTTGGGTTGGGGGTTTAAGGTTTTTGGTAGGGTTAGGGTTAGGGTTAAGGTTAGGGTTAGGGTTAGGGTTAAGGTTGTTTTTTAGGTTTAGGGTTTGGGGTTAAGGACTTGAGTTTTAATATCTATGGTTTAGGGTTTAATTTTAGGGTTTTGGTATTTTGGGCTTTGGGTTTACGGTTTAGGGTTAGGGTTAATGATATGGTTAGGGTTAGGGTTAGGGTTAGGGTTAAGGTTTATGTTTTTCTTTAGGTTTTAGGTTTTGGGGTTAAGGATTTTTGGTTTAAAATCTAGGTTTAGTGTGCAATATTTGGGTTTTTGTTATTTGGGCTTGGTGTTTTGGGTTAATTGTTGAGGGTTAGGGTTAGGGTTAGGGTTAAGGTTAGGGTTAGGTTTGGGTTAGGAATTGGGTTAGGCTTAGGGTTAGGGTTAGGGTTTAGTTTTTTTTAGGTTTTAGGGTTTGTGGTGTAGGATTTGAGGTTTAAAATCTATGGTTTATTGTTTAATGTTTCGGTTTTCGTATTTCGGACTTATGATTTTTTCTTTATTTTTTGGACTTAGGATTTAGGGTTTAGGGTTAAGGGTTAGGGTTAGGGTTAGGGTTAGGTTTAGGTTTAGGATTAGGGTTAGGGTGTAGTTTTTTTTTATGGTTTTATGGTTAAGGGTTTAGCATTTGAGGTTTAAAATCTATGGTTTAGTATTTAATGTTTGAGTTTTTATATTTTGGGCTTAGGGTTTTGGGCTTATTGATTAGGGTTAGGGTTAGGGTTAAGGTTACAATTAGTTTTTTTTTTTAAGGTTTTTGGGTTTAGGGTTTAGGATTTAAGGTTTAATATCAATGGTTTAGTGTTTAATGTTTGGGTTTGGGTATTTTGGGCTTGGGTTTTAGGGTTTATGGTAGGGTTAGGGTTAGGGTTTATTTTAGGGTTAGGGTTAGAATTTAGGTTGATTTTTAGGTTTTAGGGTTTGCTGTAAAGGATTTGAGTTTTCATATCTACGTTTTAGTGTTTAATGTTAGGTTTTTGGTATTTTGGGCTTTGGATTTAGGGTTTAGGGTTAGGGTTAAGGATAGGATTCATATTAGGGATAGGGTTAGGGGTAGGGTTTAGTTTTTTTTTAGGTTTTAGGTTTTGGGGTTTAGCAATTTTGGTTTAAATCTATGGTTTATTGTTTAATGTTGGGATTTTGGTAATCTAGGCTTGGGTTTTTGGTTAATGGTTTAGGGTTAGGGTAGGGTTAAGGTTAGGGTTAGGGTTTGGGTTAGGGTTAGGGTTAGGGTTTATTTTTTTTTTAGGTTTTAGGGTTTGTGGTTTAGGATTTGAGGTTTAAAATATATGGTTTAGTGTTTAATGTTTGAGTTTTCATGTTTTCGACTTAGGGTTTAGGATTTAGGTTTAGGGTTAGGGTTGGGATTAGTATTATGGTTAGGGTGTTATTGTTTAGGTTTTATGGTTCAGGGTTTAACATTTGAGGTTTAAAATATATAGTATAGTATTTGATGTTTTGGTATTTTGGGCTTAGGGTTTTGGGTTTATGGTTTATGGTTAGGGTTTTTGTTTTTTTCGGGTTTTGTTTTTACGGTTTAGGATTTGACGTTTAATATCAATGGTTTAATGTTTAATGCTTATGTTTTGGTATATTGGGCTTGGGGGTTTAGGGTTTAGGGTAGGGTTAGGGTTAGGTTTAATGTTAGGGTTAGGGTTAGGGTTTAGGTTTCTTTAGGTTTTAGAATTTGGGGTTAAGGATTTGAGTTGTAATATTTATGGTTTAATGTTTAATGTTAGGGTTTTGGTATTTTGGGATTTGGGTTTAGGGTTTAATATTTAGGGTTAGGGTTAAGGATAGGGTTAGGGTTAGGGTAAGGGTTAGGGTTAGGGATAGGGTTAGGGTTTGGGTTTAGGTTTTAGGTTTTCGGGTTTAGGATTTTTTGTTTAAAATATATGGTTTAGTGTTTACTATTTCGATTTTGGTATTTTGGGCTTGGGTTTCGGGTTGATGGTTTAGGGTTAAGGTTAGGGTTAGGGTTAGGGTTAGGGTTAGGGTTAGGATTTGGGTTAGGGTTAGGGTTAGGGTTTAGGTTTTATTTTGTTTTAGGGTTTGTGGTTTAGGATTTGATGTTTAAAATCTTTGGTTTAGTGTTTAATGTTTGGATTTTTGTTTTTTGGACTTAGAGTTTTTTATGGACTTAGGGTTTAGGGTAAGGGTTAGGGTTAAGGTGTAGTTTTTTTTTTGTTAGGTTTTCTGGTTTAGGGTTTTGCATTTGAGGTTTAAAATTTATGGTTTAATATTTAATATTTGGATTTTGGTATTTTGGGCTTAGGGTTTCGGGGTTATGGTTTAGGTTTAGGTTTGGGGTTAAGGTTAATATTAGGGTTAAGGTTAAGGTTTTGGTTTTTTTTTAGGTTTTTGGGTTTAGAGTTTAGGATTTTTGGTTTAAAATTAATGGTTTAGTGTTTAATGTTTGGGTTTTGGTATTTTGGGCTTGGAATTTTGGGTTTATGGTATGGTTAGGATTAGGTTTAATCTTAGGGTTAGGGTTATAGCTTAGGTTTCTGTTTAGGCTTTGGGGTTTGGGGTTAAGGATTTGAGTTGTAATAACTACGGTTTAGTGTTTAATGTTAGGGTTTTGCTATTTTAGGCATTGGTTTTGGGTTTTGTCTATTTGGGCTTGTGGTTTTGGGTTAATGGTTTAGGGATAGGGTTATGGATAGAGCTAGGGTTAGGGTTCGTGTTAGGGATAGGGTTACGGTTAGGGTTTTGGTTTTTTTTAGGTTTTAGGTTTTGGGGTATATGGTTTTTGGTTTAAAATCTATGGTTTAGTGTTTAATGATTGGGTTTTGGTATTTTGGGCTTGGGGTTTAGGGTTTAAGGTTTAGGGTTTAGTATTAGGGTTAGGGTTAGGATTAGGGTTAGGATGTAGTTTTTTTTTAGGTTTTATGGTTTAGGGTTTAGCATTTGAGGTTTAAAATATATGGTTTAGTATTTAATGTTTGGCTTTTGGTATTTTTTGCTTTTGGTTTCGGGTTTATGGTTTAGGGTTAGAATTAGGGTTAAGGTTAGGGTTAGGGTTAGGGTTTCGTGTTTTTTAGGTTTTGGGGTTTAGGTTTAGGATTTGAAGTTTAATATCAGTGGTTTCATGTTTCATGTTTGGGTTTTAGTATTTTGGGCTTGGGGTTTAGGGTTTATGGTAGTGTTAGGGTTAGGGTTAATGTTAGATTTAGGGTTAGGGTTTAGGTTGTTTTTTAGGTTATAGGGTTTGAGGTTAAGGATTTGAGTTTTAATATCTTAGTGTTTAATATTTGGGATTAAGTATTTTCGGCTTTGGGTTTAGGGTTTAGGGTTTAAGGTTTAGGGCTAAAGATAGGGTTAGGGTTATGGTTTGTGTTATGGATAGGGTTAGGGTCAGGGTTTAGGGTTTTTTTAGGTTTTAGGTTTTGGGGTGTAGGATTTTAGCTTAAAATCTATGGTTTAGTGTTTAATGTTTGGGTTTTGGTATTTTGGGCTTGGGGTTTTGGGTTAATGGTTTAGGGTTAGGGTTAGGGTTAAAGTTAAGGTTAGGGTTAGGGTTTGAGTTAGAATTTAATTATTTTTTTTAGGTTTTAAGGTTTGTGGTTTAGGATTTGAGGTTTAAAATCTATGGTTTAGTGTTTAATGTTTGGGTTTTCGCATTTTGGACTTATCATTTTTTTTTGGACTTAGGGTTTATGGTTTATGGTTAGGGTTAGGATTAGATTTAGGGTGTAGGTTTCTTTTAGGTTTTATGGTTTAGGGTTTAGCATTTAATGTGTGGGTTTTGGAATTTTGGGCTGTAACACTCCGGAAAATTCCATGACTTAGACTAGAGCTTAATCTATTCAATAATGCTTAAAATGATATTTCCAGAAAATGTACTTGCCTAGTGAAGAGCCTATTAGGTTTTAGAATATGTATTGAGGTACATAGGCATCCTATGTCCAATATTTAGTAATATTGGGCATGTTAGAGAATATTGGCTTAAGGGTGTTAGCCAATTTTTGTATGTATTCACAAGTAAATTAAGATACATGTCGATGTCAAATACTCCAATTCAAGCTTGTTTAGAAATTGTACCTGCAATTAAGACCCTAAGATAAAATACATTATTCTTCACATACACACACTACGTACTAGGCATCCAAGTGTCAATCCTAGGTAACATAGCACATGACCATTTTAAATGACCATGTAGATTAAGCAGTGTCCAAGGACATAGTGAGAATCCTTGGACAATGAGTGAACCTTCCAGAAGTGTATGGTTGGGAAAGTGCACGCAACACATGTGCTACCAACGGCCGAGAGAGAAGCCCAACCGAATTCGGTTAGGGAGATTAGGGGGTAGGTTTTCTCGGATCAAACCATGTGGGGCCGAGCTCCCTAAATAATTCTAGGTCCTAACTAACCTAACTAACTAACTAACCAGGACTAACTAAAATTAACTAACTAGTGTGCCTAAAAATCCTAAGACCTAACCGGGTACACTAACCGAATAACTAACTAAAGAAACATCCTAGTACCTAACCTAGGATTGTCTAAAGGCATCAGTTATGGTCCTAATGACTTAGGGGCATTTTATTAATTACGCTAGGTCCCTTAATTAATTAAATTAGCAACTTAATTAATTAATTTAACTCCTGGTCAAACTTGAAGACCCTTAGTCAAATATTATCCTAGTTGTAGTCAATTTAGGAGGGGCATTTTAGGTAATTTAAGTGGAGGGTCTTTAGGGTAATTCTTGGACGTCAATATATTGTTATTAGGTCAGTTTCAGACCACAATTACATGTCCCAAATCAGAATCAAACGAAATTCTCTTAATCTCTCAAGAACGCTCTTTTTTCCAAACTCCATTGAAGAACTAGAAAAGCTTAAGGAATACGACAAAGGTTTTGAAGTTTCCAATCAAGATTTCGTGGATTCTTCATCTATAAGGTATGGGTTTTCACTCTTGGGATTACTTTCCCCATAAGGTCCTTTCAAGATAAGTTTTCAAGAACTTCAAATACTAGGGTTTTTACTCTACAAAACGGATTTTCTTCCTAACCCTAGATTTATGTTTTTCAATGAAAAGTAAACGTTTTCTATACTTGATTTCGCATGAATTATTGAGTAATTGATTGATAATGTTTGAATGTCGTGTGTTATATGATCTTTCTCTATGTGATGGTTTCGAATGGGTTGTTAGTTGTGTTTGATAATGTGAAAACGTTAGGGTTAGAATTTAAGGTTTGAATGAACACTTTAATGACCTGTTTACATTCTCCTATACTATGCATTGATCTTGTACATGATTTGATGAGTTGTTCTTGATTATGCCATTGAGTATTTCACTATGTATGATTATGTATATTGCATGATGAATAGGTTCTTGGAAGCAAGAGGTAACTCTTCTAAAATTGTGATTACTCTAAGATGTTTATGCTAGCCTATAAGTCATGATGCTATGTTATGAAAGTATGTATGATGTTTCTATGTGAATATGCTGGACTATGAACATGTATATCGCGAGATTATGATAAGAATATGAATATTCAAGTTATGATACTCTATTGTATGCATTACACAAGATGATTATGCCATGTAAATCTCACATATGGAAGGTTACCATGAAAGGACAATTCTAATCTAATCTAAAAGAGCTCATGATCATGTTATACAGGGAGATAATCTCCTATGACCTATGATAAGTTTTTGATAAAAGAAAATTTAAAGGTTATTTCAAGAAAAGGGACTTAAGCTAAGCATCGATGAACTAGATATGGGAAGTCTCCCTTCCCCAGCGGGAAGGTAGGTTCACAAAGATTCTCATGAGATTGAGGCTGTCGTGTAATGTGGAACTATGGGTCTCTAATACATCTCCTAGTTCTTGAACTATGCTGCCACCATAGGATACTAGCTAGTGGATCCACCTAGAAAGCTATATCATGTTCGGTTCTACTTTGGCCAGTAGGACCACCTCTTTTCAATGTGGGGAAGACACCGGATTCCATGTTTAGCTCACATGGTCTATGTCGGTTAATGCCTATGTTCCCTCATGTAAAACGAAAGACAAGTAAACGGACATTGACTATGGTAACTTGATGAGTTTGCTTAGTTTAGGTGGTGGTATGGGACGCTACCTAGACATTGCACCAGTTGACTCTAAGGGAAATCCTAGGAGATTGTTCATAAGTAATATGAAGATATGAAAGATATATATTTATGATATATGATGTTACTTTTATATGAATGTTGGCTATTATGATAAATATGTTATTTGGCTATATTGTTATGTTAATGATAACTATGTTACAAGTTATATGAAGCAAAGCTTTACTTATGGTCTCCTATCTTATCTACTCGGTTATGTGGGGTTATGGGGCTTCACATGACCATTGCACTTGTCGGTTGGGGATGAGGTCATTGGTAAATATTTTGTATGTTGTGTCTATATGATCTAATTAATATGAAATGTTAACATGACTCTATGAGAAGATTTTTTGATTATGATCATGCTTTAACTTGTATGTGTTATATGGTATGTGCATTGAAGACTTTTATATGACTTAGCATGTTTTCTAAAGAGATGATAAATGATTCTTTTTCATACAACCCTATGTGTTATGTGCATATACCCATACTTAGTATATGTGGCGTACTACCCCCATTACCTTATTTTGCTAAAACTGTAGGTTCCGGCCATTGAAGTTAAGCAGGTGGAGTTGAAGAAGCTTGGAACTCTTTCTCCAAGTCATGGTAGGTCCTCAAGTTCGGGACGTTACCATTTTAATTTCCAGCCTTATGAAGATTTAGTAGTTTTTAGAATACGTTATTCCATTATGTTCTTTGGATTCCTTTGTACTAAGGCCTATATGGCATATTGATTATTATTGGCTTTGTACTCTTAGATGGCTTTATATATCTGAGACAAGTTTTATAACATCGTATGAATATTAACTAAGAAGTCTACGTATACTTCAATTAGTATATTAAAAGTTTTTAATCTTTCCGTAATTTTACTATCGCATGCTATGACGAATGCTAACAAGAGGCTTGTCTGCGACATCTGAGAGGGGTCCAGATTCTGGGTGTGACATGGGCATAGGGTTTCGGGTTTATGGTTTAGGGTTAGGGTTAGGGTTTTGGGTTTCATTAAGTTTTTTGGTTTAGGGTTTAGGATTTTAGGTTTAATATCAATGGTTTAATGTTTAATGTTTGGGTTTTGGTATTTTGGGCTTGGGGTTTAGGGTTTATGCTAGGGTTAGGGTTAGGGTTAGGGTTTAGGTTGTTTTTTTGGTTTTAGGGTTTAGGGTTAAGGATTTGAGTTGTACTATCTATGGTTTAGTGTTTAGTGTTAGGGTTTTGGTTATTTGGTCTTTGTGTTTAGGATTTAGGGTTAGGGTTACGATTAGGGTTAGGGATATGGTTAGGGTTATGATTTAGTTTTTTTTTAGGTTTTAGGTTTTGGGGTTTAGGATTTTTGGTTTAACATCTATGGTTTAGTGTTTAATGTTTCGGTTTTGGTATTTTTGGCTTGGGTTTCTAGTTAATGGTTTAGGGTTAGGGTTAGGGTTAGGGTTTAGGTTTTTGTTAGGTTTTAGGGTGTGTGGTTTAGGATTTGAGGTTTATAATTTATAGTTTAGTGTTTAATGATTGGGTTTTGCTATTTTGGGCATAGGGTTTTGGGTTTATGGTTTATGGTTAGGGTTAGGGTTAGTGTTTTGGGTTTCTTTAAGTTTAATTGTTTAGGGTTTAGGATTTGAGGTTTAATATCATTGGTTTAGTGTTTAATGTTTGGGTTTTGGTATTTTGGGCTTAGGGTTTAGGGTTTATGGTAGGGTTAGGGTTAGGTTTAATATTAGGGTTAGGGTTAGGGTTTAGGTCGTTTGTTAGGTTTTAGGGTTTGGGGTTAAGGATTTGAGTTGTAATATCTATTGTGTATTGTTTAATGTTAGGGTTTTGGTATTTTGGGCTTTGGGTTTATGGTTTAGGGTTAGGATTAAGGATAGGGTTAGCGTTAGGGTTTAGGTTTTTTAGGTTTTTTGGTTTTGAGGTTTATGGTTTTTGGTTTAAAATCTATGGTTTAGTGTTTAATGTTTGGGTTTTGGTAATTTGAGCGTTGGGATTCGGGTGAATGGTTTACGGTTAGGGTTAAAGTTTGGGTTAGATTTAGCATTAGGGTTTAGTTTTTTTTAGCTTTTAGGGTTTGTTGCTTAGGATTTGAAGTTTAAAATCTATAGTTTAGTGTTTAATGTTTGGGTTTTCGCATTTTTCACTTAATTATTTTTTGGACTTAGGGTTTAGGGTTTAGGATTAGGGTTAGGATTAGGATTATGGTTAGGGTGTAGGTTTTTTTAGGTTTTATGGTTCAGGTTTTAGCATTTGAGGTTTAAAATCTATGGTTTAGTGTTTAATGTTTGAGTTTTGGTATTTTGGGCTAAGGGTTTCGAGTTTATGGTTTAAGATTAGGTTTAGGGTTAGGTTTAGGGTTAGAGTTTTTGGATCTTTAGGTTTTTGGGTTTAGGGTTTAGGATTTGAGGTTTAATATCAATGGTTTAGTGTTTAATGTTCGAGTTTTGGTATTTTGGGCTTGGGGTTTACTGTTTATGGTAGGGTTAGTGTTAGGGTTAATGTTAGGGTTAGGGTTTAGTGTTTTTTAGGATTTAGGTTTAGGTTTTTTGGTTTAAAATCTATCGTTTAGTGTTTAATGTTTGGGTTTTGGTATTTTGGGCTTGTGGTTTCGGGTTAATGGTTTAGGGTAAGGTTTAGGGTTAAGGTTAGGGTTAGGGGTAGGGTTAGTTTTTTTTTTTAGGGTTTGTGGCTCAAAATTTGAGGTTTAAAATATATGGTTTCATATTTAATGTGTGGTTTTCATATTTTGGACTTCGGGTTTTTTTGGGCTTAGGGTTTAGGGTAGGGTTAGAGTTAGGATTAGGGTTAGGGTGTATTTTTTTTTTTAGGTTTTATGGTTTAGGATTTAGCACTTGATGTTTAAAATCTATGGTTTAGTATTTAATATTTTGGTTTTTGTATTTTGGGATTAGGGTTTTGAGTTTATGGTTTAGGGTTAGGGTTAGGGTTAGATAAGAGTTTTTGGGTTTTTTAGGTTTTTGGGTTTAGGATTTAGGATTTGAGGTTTAATATCAATGGTGTAGTGTTTAATTTTTTAGTTTTGGTATTTTGGACTTGGGGTTTAGGATTTTTGGTAGGTTTAGGTTTAGGGTTAATGTTAGGGTTAGGGTTAGGGTTTAGGTTGTTTCTTAGGTTTTAGGGTTTGGGGTTAAGGATTTTAGTTGTAATATCTATTGTGTAGTGTTTAATGTTAGGGTTTTGGTATTTTGGGCTTTGGGTTTAGGGTTTAGGGTTAGGTTTAAGGATAAGGTTAGTATTAGGGTTTAGTTGTTTTTAGGTTTTAGGTTTTGAGGTTTACGGTTTTTGGTTTAAAATCTATGGTTTAGTCTTTAATGTTTGGGTTTTGGTAATTTGAGCTTTGGGTTTCGAATAAATGGTTTACGGTTAGGGTTAGGGTTTGGGTTTGAGTCAGGGTTAGGGTTTAGTTTTTTTTAGGTTTTAGGGTTTGTGGTTTAGGATTTAAGATTTAAAATCTATGGTTTAGTGTTTAATGTTTGGGTTTTCGCATTTTTCACTTAGGTATTTTTTTGGACTTAGGGTTTAGGGTTTAGGATTTAGGATTAGGGTTAGGATTAGGATTAGGGTTAGGGTGTAGTTTGTTTTTAGGTTTTATGGTTCATGGTTTAGTATTTAAGGTTTAAAATCTATGGTTTAGTGTTTAATGTTTGAGTTTTGGTATTTTGTGCTTAGGGTTTTGAGTTTATGGTTTAAGGTTAGGGTTAGGGTTAGGGTTAGGGTTAGAGTTTAAGGTTTTTTAGGTTTTTGGGTTTAGAGTTTAAAATTTGAGGTTTATTATCAATGGTTTAGTGTTTAATGTTCGAGTTTTGGTATTTTGGGCTTGGGGTTTAGGGTTTATGGTAGGGTTTGGGTTAGGGTTAAATTTAGGGTTAGGGTTTAGGTTTTTTTTAGGATTTAGGTTTAGGATTTTTTGGTTTCAAATCTATAGTTTAGTGTTAATGTTTGGGTTTTGGTATTTTGGGCTTGTTGTTTCGAGTTAATGGTTTAGGGTAAGGGTTAGGGTTAAGGTTTGGGTTAGGGTTAGTGTTAGGGTTTTGGTTTTTCATAGGTTTTAGGGTTTGTGGTATATGATTTGAGGTTTAAAATCTATGGTTTAGTGCTTAATGTGTGGTTTTTGTATTTTGGGCTTAGGGTTTCGGGTTTATGTTTTAGGGTTTTGATTTATTTTTTTTAGGTTTTTGGGTTTAGGATTTAGGATTTGAGGTTTCATATCAATGGTTTAGTGTTTAGTGTTTAGGTTTTGGCATTTTGGGCTTGGGGTTTAGGGTTTATGGTAGGGTTAGGGTCAGGGTTAATATTAGGGTTAGTGTTAGTGTTTAGTTTTTTTTTTAGGTTTTAGGGTTTGGTGTTAAGGATTTGAGTTGTAATATCTATGGTTTAGTGTGCAATGTTAGTTTTTTGGTATTTTGGGCATTAGGATAGGGTTAGGGTTAGCGTTCGTGTTAGAGATTAGGATTAGGATTTAGGGGGTTTTTAGGTTTTAGATTTTGGGCTTTAGGATTTTTGAATTAAAATCTATGGTTTAGTGTTTAATGATTGGGCTTTGGTATTTTGGGCTTGGGGTTTCGGGTTAATGGCTTAGGGTTAGTGTTAGTGTTAAGGTTAGGGTTAGGGTTAGGGTTTTGGTTTATTTTAGGTTTTTGGGTTTAGGGATTAGGATTTGAGGTTTAATGTCAATGGGTTAGTGTTTAATGTTTTGGTTTTGGTATTTTGGGCTTGGGATTTAGGATTTATGGTAGGGTTAGGGTTAGGGTTAATGTTATTGTTAGTGCTAGGTTTTAGGTTATTTTTAAGGTTTTAGGGTTTGGGGTTAAGGATTTGAGTTGTAGTATCTATGGTTTAGTGTTTAATGTTAAGTTTTTGGTATTTTGGGCTTTGGGTTTAGGGTTAGGGTTAGGGTTCGTGTTAGGGATAAGATTTAGGTTTTTTTTTAGGTTTTAGGTTTTGGGATTTAGGATTTTTGGTTTAAAATCTATGGTTTAGTGTTTAATATTAGGATTTTGGTATTTGGGGCTTTGGGTTTCGGGTTAACTGTTTAGGGTTAGGGTTAGGGTTATGGTTATGGTTTGGGTTAGGGTTTAGGTTTTTCTTTCGGTTTTAGGATTTGTGGTTTAGGATTTGAAATTTAAAATCTATGGTTTAGTGTTTAATGTTTGGGTTTTCGTATTTTGGACTTAGGGTTTTTTTGGACTTTTTTTATTTTTGGGACTTCGAGTTTAGGGTTTATGGTTTAGTGTTAGGGTTAGGGTGTAGGTTTATTTTAGGTTTTATGGTTCAGGGTTTAGCATTTAAGGTTTAAAATCTATGGTTTAGTATTTAATATTTTGGATTTGGGATTTTGAGCTTAGGGTTTAGGGTTAGGGTTAGGGTTAAGGTTAGGGTTAGGGTTAGGGTTAAGGGTTAAGGTTAGGGTTAGGGTTAGGGTTAGGATTTTGTATTTTTTTAGGTTTTTGGGTTTAGGGTTTAGGATTTGATGTTTAATATCAATGGTTTAGTTTTTAATGTTTGGGTTTTTCGTATTTTGGACTTGGGATTTTTTTTAGACTTAGGGTTTAGGGTTTAGGGTTAGGGTTAGGGTTTCGGTTTTTTTAGGTTTTACGGTTCATTGTTTAGCATTTGAGGTTTAGAATCTATGGTTTAGTATTTAATGTTTTCTTAGAACGACCCTTGTAATGGGTCAGGGGCAGAGCAACACCCCCAATGTTTGGGTTTTGGTATTTTGGGCTTAGGGTTTCGGGTTTTTGGTTTAGGGTTAAGGTTAGGATTAAGGTTAGGGTTAGGGTTAGGGCTAGGGTTTTGGTTTTTTTTTTAGGTTTTTGGGTTTAGAGTTTAGGATTTGATGTTTAATATCAATGGTTTAGTGTTTAATGTTTGGGTTTTGGTATTTTGGACTTGGGGTTTTGGGTTAATGGCTTAGGGTTAGTGTTAGGGTTAAGGTTAGGGTTAGGATTAGGGTTTTGGTTTATTTTAGGTTTTTGGGTTTAGGGAATAGGATTTGAGGTTTAATGTCAATGGGTTAGTGTTTAATATTTTGGTTTTGGTACTTTGGGCTAGGGATTAAGGATTTATGGTAGGGTTAGGGTTAGGGTTAATGTTATTGTTAGTGTTAGGGTTTAGGTTATTTTTAAGGTTTTAGGGTTTGGGGTTAAGGATTTGAGTTGTAATATCTATGGTTTAGTGTTTAATGTTAAGTTTTTGGTATTTTGGGCTTTGGGTTTAGGGTTAGGGTTAGGGATAGGATTTAGTTTTTTTTTAGGTTTTAGGTTTTTGGGATTTAGGATTTTTGGTTTAAAATCTATTGTATAGTGTTTAATGTATGGATTTTGGTATTTTGGGCTTTGGGTTTCGGGTTAACTGTTTAGGGTTAGGGTTAGGGTTAGGGTTAAGGTTTGGGTTTAGTTTTTTTTTTTTTTTTTTAGGTTTAGGATTTGAAATTTAAAATCTATGGTTTAGTGTTTAACGTTTGGGTTTTCGTATTTTGGACTTAGGGTTTTTTTGGACTTTTTTTATTTTTGGGACTTCGAGATTAGGATTTAGGGTTTAGGGTTAGGGTTAGGGTGTAGGTTTATTTTAGGTTTTATGGTTCAGGGTTTAGCATTTAAGGTATAAAATCTATGGTTTAGTATTTAATATTTGGGATTTTGTATTTTGAGCTTAGGGTTTAGGGTTTATGATTTAGGGTTAGGGTTATGGTTAAGGTTAGGTTTAGGGTTAAGGTTAGGGTTAGGGTTAGGGTTAGGATTTTGTATTTTTTTAGGTTTTTGGGTTTAGGGTTTAGGATTTGAGGTTTAATATCAATGGTTTCGTTTTTAATGTTTGGGGTTTTCGTATTTTGGACTTGGGATTTTTTTTGGACTTGGGGTTTAGGGTTTAGGGTTAGGGTTAGGGTTAGGGTGTCGGTTTTTTTTAGGTTTTACGGTTCATTGTTTAGCATTTGAGATTTAGAATCTATGGTTTACTATTTAATGTTTTTTTAGAACGACCCTTGTAATGGGTCAGGGGCAGAGCAACACCCCCAATGTTTGAGTTTTGGTATTTTGGGCTTAAGGTTTTGGGTTTTTGGTTTAGGTTTAGGGTAAGGATTAAGGTTAGGGTTAGGGTTAGGGCTAGGGTTTTGGTTTTTTTTAGTTTTTTTGGTTTAGAGTTTCGAATTTGAGGTTTAATATCAATGGTTTAGTGTTTAATGTTTGGGTTTTGGTATTTTGGACTTGGGGTTCAGGGTTTATAGTATGGCTAGGGTTAGAGTTAATGTTAGGGGTAGGGTTAGAGTTTAGGTTATTTCTTAGGTTTTAGGTTTTGGGGTTAAGGATTTGAGTTGTAATATCTATGGTTTAGTGTTTAATGTTAGTGTATTGGTATTTTGGGCTTTGGGTTTAGGGTTTAGGGTTTAGGGTTTGGGTTAAGGATAGGGTTAGGGTAAATCATGTTAGGGATAGGGTTAGGGTTAGGGTTTAGGTTTTTTGTGTTTTGTGTTTTAGGGTTTAGGATTTTTGTTTAAAATCTTTGGTTTAGTGTTTAATGTTGGGGTTTTGGTACTTTGGGCTTGGGGTTTCAGGTTAATGGTTTATGGTTTGGGTTAGGGTTAGGGTTAGGGTTTAGGTTTTTTAGGTTTTAGGGTTTGTGGTTTAGGATTTGAGGTTTAAGATCTATGGTTTAGTGTTTAATGTTTGGGTTTTCATATTTTGGACTTAGTCGTTTTTTTCTTTTTGTTCGACTTAGGATTTAAGGTTTAGGGCTTAGGGTTAGGGTTAGGGTTAGGATTAGGGTTAGGGTGTAGGTTCTTTTTAGGTTTTATGGTTCAGGGTTTAGCATATGGGTTTTAGAATCTATGGTTTAGTATTTAATGTTTGGGTTTTGGTATTTTGGGCTTACGGTTTTGGGTTTATGGTTTAGGTTTAGTGTCACGCCTCAAAACCCATTAAGACGGACAGGCACCCGATGCCCTAAAGGCCCGAGAGAACCAACCTACAACCTGTTCTTACTGAGCATATACTATAACCATTGAGACAAGATAACTTTGGATGCAGTGATACAAACCAACGTAAGTAGATTCAAAAGTTATATACAAGACTTGGCTGTTTAGGCCACAACTCCTTAATACACAACTGAACCATGTACATACGTCTACAAAGCCTCTAAAAGATAGAAGACTAGAGTAGGTCGGGACAGACCCCGCCTTACCCTTAACTACGATACAATACCAAATGAATTTACCAAGGACTTCATAAAGCTCCGAATCAAACTGGAGCTCACCAAAGTAGTAGAATTTCGAGTGCTCCTACTGAGGAGGTCTACTAGCTGGAGTACCTGAGCCTGCAGCATGAAATGCAGCGTCCCCAATACGGGACGTCAGTACGAAAAATGTACTGAATATGTAAGGCCAAAAGTATATGTAATACAAGGCACAAATGAAATCAAGTAGCAACATATGAGTGCATAGATTAGGAGAGAAGACCACCTTTGCTTACTCTTGTGGAATCAAGTAAGCTACATTCTTTTCTTTACCTTCTTTGTATGTTATAATCTTTGTTGGGCATGTGATACAAGTGACCAGCTGATCAGTGGTAGAAGAGGATGACCCATGCTAGGCGTATTAACCCCTGGGATGCGGTCCTCATAATTACACAACTTGGGATTGGCCCATGCTAGGCTTTCGCCCCTGAGCTGCCACCCTTCTATACCAATAGGGATCGGCCCATGCTAGGCTTTCGCCCCTAAGCTGCCACCCTTAATTAAATAGATTTCTTCACTTAGATTCTTTAATTTTTGAGATTATTGTTAATCAGTTCATAACTCTTTTGAGATGTTATTTTGGATAATCGTAACATTTTGAGATGTTGATTTGGTGGTCATAATCATTTTGGAGACATGAAATTACGGAACAGTAGTGGAATACATG
>JABWTJ010000617.1:135324-162569 GCA_016801875.1 Solanum sitiens | reverse complement strand
GACCACCTTTGCTTACTCTTGTGGAATCAAGTAGGCTAGATTCTTTTCTTTACCTTCTTTGTATGTTATAATCTTTGTTGGGCATGTGATACAAGTGACCAGCTGATCAGTGGTAGAAGAGGATGACCCATGCTAGGCGTATTAACCCCTGGGATGCGGTCCTCATAATTACACAACTTGGGATCCGCCCATGCTAGGCTTTCGCCCCTGAGTTGCCACCCTTCTATACCAATAGGGATCGGCCCATGCTAGGCTTTCGCCCCTAAGCTGCCACCCTTAATTAAATAGATTTCTTCACTTAGATTCTTTAATCTTTGAGATTATTGTTAATCAGTTCATAACTCTTTTGAGATGTTATTTTGTTTAATCACAACACTTTGAGATGTTGATTTGGTGGTCATAATCATCTTGGAGATATGAAAATACGGAACAGTAGTGGAATACATGAAAATAATACTTTGAGGCAGTAACAATGACATAAGGAGCTATGAAACATCAACACCTTACTTTAAGACCTTAATGGCACAATTGACTTCAATTGGCTTAGGAGAAGGATTCATCAAACTTTCTTTTGCAAATACCATTTCTATAACAGCACAAGGGGAAATTACACAAGTATAGAGTAGTGAACATATAATGAAGTAGTTCCATGTGCTTAGAACGGGGAAAGAAATATTGTTAGCTATTTGGAGATAGTACGCTGCCAATATGCTTCCTTTTCAAGAAATAGAACTTATGGGAATCACTTCATTGATATTAATTGCAGATGGCAGAATTCATGCCAAAAGGATATAAAATCGAATAGCCTTACATACCTTATTTTTCTGACCAATACCACTATCACGATTCAGCCTTCCTTATTGGGTGCTAATCTACAACATAAGTCATGATTAAGCTAACATCAGCAGCTAATCACAATAAGGTCCTCCAATCAGTAGCTAAAATATTTGATGGAAATCAGGCCCAAACAACCCTTACATAAATGGTGAACCACCACCCCCTTCCTCTACACATTAATACAACTTCATACATCATCTCCCAAGCTACCCAAACAACCCTCAACAACAATATTCATAAGGCAGCCACTATCAATCTCAAATCTTTCAGCATAATAGGAGAATATTGACTCAAAGATTTATCACAATCCATGAATTCTTGATAAACATATACAAAATTCTCCACTCCAAACATTATCAAAGAGAGGAAAACAAATGGGTTGAAGTCTTACCTTAATTCTGAAAATTTATCCTCTACACTTGTACTTCAAGAATTCAAATTCTCCTTCAAACTCTTACTTGAAAAATTAGACAGCACTCAAGAACTCTAAGGTGTCTTAGGGCTGCTAATTGAAGCCAAGAGAGACCACGAAAGAACTTAGGAAATCTGAAATTTTTGCAAGTTCAAAATGGAGAATAAGACTTGATCCTTATCCTTTGAAAAAGGAGGTGTTATGGCCGACACTCTTGACCAATTTTGGTCCATATAATGTCAAGTAGGTGCCCCACCTGCTTGTCCTTTTAACTTGGGCCTTTTTGGACTTAATATTATTGGACCTTGGCTGTCCATTTTCCCTTTGTTCTTTTATTCCACTTGGGATAGATTAATGCAAGTAGGTGGTACACACTTGGCCCAATAACATGGTAAAACAAATCTTAGGAGGTCATGCACTTACCTAGTTTCACTTGGGCTTTATCCATAATGGGCCAATTGGCAGATTTGGCTGCTGGACCTTCTTTCATTCACAATTTTTCTTTAATAGGTTTGGGCTTCAAATGAGCCCCTAAATATAAGCCTAAATCTGGTCAATCAAACTTGGGCCCTTTAACTATAATATAGATCAAGTAGGTGATGCAGCTGCTAGCTCAATTACCATCTTACTATAATTACTTAAATACTTTCCATCGGAGTTAACTTGCAATACATATGCTAAAACGTGCAAGGCATTACATCACCTTCCAAGCTAGTTTAAACCAACACTAATCACATAAGAAACATGATCCCTCACCTACACTATAAGTCTATGTCAAGTATAACATGAATAGAACTACCACATACAAAAATACAGGCCGTTACAATAAATTATCATACGTGTATCAACATTAATATCTTTCAGTATATAGAATAATAACATCATGTAATTATTATCATTATCTAGCAAGTATGTAGGCATATTTGACTTCAAATCAATTTATTATTTTCACTTAACAGTTTATTCCGTCTAATCTTTTCTTAGTTTATATGTATTTAGTATGAATAATAATAATATAATATTCATCTCGTCTAGTCAGTACTATGGCTTTCTTCTTTAATCAGTTACCCTAACAGCGCCTCTACTGTTGTGTACTCCCCAAAACGGCCGTCTGCCTACCGGTTTCCACTTTAGGATGGCATAGTCTGGGCTTACTTACTCGCAGAATAGTTCCATAGCAATAACCTTCTAGAGATGACTATTATAGCATTTATTTACTCATATTAAACACGCATAATCATGAAAAGATTATCAGGAATAAAACAATTTAGCTACTCATAAATGATTTCGAGTATACCTGTTCTTGTAGATTGCTTGTAGATGCTTTGTTTTCCATTGTTTTTGTTGATAGCTTAGTTATGATGATAATCCCTTAAAAGGATGGGGAAAACACAAAACTACTATAAAAATAGAATTAATAGATGAAAACAGTATAATACTACAAAAGCCATTAAAATATAATTTTGATGATCTTAATGAATTTAAGATTCATATAGAAGAACTATTAAAAAACAATTATATACAAGAAACCAATAGTAAACATAGTAGTCCAGCATTTATTGTTAATAATTATAAATAAATGCTATAATAGTCATCTCTAGAAGGTTATTGCTATGGAACTATTCTGCGAGTAAGTAAGCCCAGACTATGCCATCCTAAAGTGGAAACCGGTAGGCAGACGGCCGTTTTGGGGAGTACACAACAGTAGAGGCGCTGTTAGGGTAACTGATTAAAGAAGAAAGCCATAGTACTGACTAGACGAGATGAATATTATATTATTATTATTCATACTAAATACATATAAACTAAGAAAAGATTAGACGGAATAAACTGTTAAGTGAAAATAATAAATTGATTTGAAGTCAAATATGCCTACATACTTGCTAGATAATGATAATAATTACATGATGTTATTATTCTATATACTGAAAGATATTAATGTTGATACACGTATGATAATTTATGATAAATTGATTATGTATGAGATAATTGAAACAATGACTGTAGGTTGGTCTGAACTGATAATTGATAATGATTTAGATAATTTATTCGATGATCTAGAACTATATAGAGATCAATGATCAATTTTAGATATCTGAGGTTATGGAAAGAAACTAAAGAAAAAATAGATTTAGAAGAAAAATTATTAATTGAAAACGTAAATAAATATATATATCTTCGAGAAGAAGAATATTTAGAGTACATAGAAACAAATGCTAAAGAAATACAAAGGTTAAATATACTAAAAAAGGAATATTATGATCAAATATTCTCTTAATATTTAAAATGGATCAAAGAATAGAAAAACAACTATTAATAGAAAAATTAAATGAACTACAATATAAGCACGATTTTATGAAAGAACGATTAATAGAAAATATATTTGCAGGAGTATGTAGCAAATCAATATTAATACAAAAGAAACAGATATTCGATTTAAAATTAAAAATAGACTGTTTAGAATATAAACTACAACATAATATAATTTATAACAATAACAATAATAATGAATAAAGAAGAATTTATAGTTGATGAAAAAACTTATGAAAACTACGAAGGATTAACTATAAAAATAGTCTTTTCAAATTTAGGTCGAAGGTATAAAAAAATAGGAGATAGATTATATCTAATGCTAGAAAGAGAATCTGCAAAACTAGAAGATAGCTTAACAGCTATGATAAGAATAACGAAAGAAAATGATGATATAGATAGAGCTAAGGAAATTGAAAAAATACGAAAAGAAGCAACACAAGAAATTAAGCAAATAGAAGAAACTAAAAACAGTAAAATCGAAGAATTAGAAAAAGAATTAGCCTATTTAAAATTATTATTTGAAAAGAGACAACAAGAAAAACAACTACAAAAAGAAGAATTAAAACTTCAAAAAGAAGTTGAATTAGCTAATGAGATAAATGAAATGAAACAAATACTTATCGAAACTGAAAATTTTGAAATTAACGAAATAAATGAAAATGAAAATGATTCTAATCAGTTAGAAAATTCAGAAATTAGTGATATTAGTGAAACATATACAGAAATCTTAGAACAAACAAATAAATTACAGAAATTAGAAATTAATACAAATAATGTAGATAAACCAGGAACATCAAGAGTTAAAACTCCAGATCATAGCCCTAGAAGAAATCCTAGAACAACAACACCAACTTATTATACAGAAAGTTATGAAAATTCCGATAGAACAAATGCAATATGGAATAGTAGATTAAATACAAAATGGAAACCTAAAAAAATAATAGAACACACTAACTTTTTAGATTTAGATTGTGTAATAGATACTAATAAAATAATTCTATTATGGATAGGAAATCTATCTAAACAATTAATAGATAATAAAATATTAATAAAAGATACACCAGGATATATAGAAAGAACCTTAATAGGAACAACAAAATTATGGATAGAAAATTTACCAAACGAAAGTAAAGCAGCATTAAGAACCGATAAAAAACTAGATGGCTCATTAACAACATCTAATATAGAAATTTTAGAAAAATATGAATTAGCCTTAAGAAATGAGTTTGGTAGTATGACTACCGATATAAAAGAACAAAATAAACAAAAAATTATAAATAGACAATTAATGGCAAAATTATCTATATGTAATATGTGTTACATAGAAGAATATACTTGTGCCTTCAAAGAATATTATTATAAAGCACAATATAATATAACTGAAGCAGCCGAAATAAAAAACTTATATTTTACAAAATTACCAGAACCATTTAGTACCAATATAATAAAAGACTGGAATAATGATGAAAATACAGATACTTTAGGAGCTAGAATAAACTTCTTACACCAATGGTTTATACAATTATGTGAAAATCAAAAAGAAAAATTAACTATGGAAAAGGTATTACTAAAAAATTTAAACTGTTGTACCTATAGAACAGCACCACAATTTGGTTGTAAAGATAAATATTATAAAAAACGCCGAAAAAATAAAAACTATCGAAAAAGAAAAACTAAATATAAATATAAAAAACCGAGAAAACGTTATTATATAAAAGATAATAAACAAAAACGATTATCTAGACCAAAGAAATCCATATCAAATTGTAATTGTTACAATTGCGGTAAGCTAGGACATTTAGCTAAAGATTGTAAATTACCTAGAAATATAAAAAGAAAGAACATTGCAGAATTTAAAATAGACGATTATAAATATAAACAAATAGATTATTTAGATTATGAATTAAACGATAATGATAGTATATATGAATTTTCAGATATAGAATTTAGTGATAATTTCGAAATAAAAACAGATTATGAAGAAATAAAAACAGATTATGAAATAGAATCAGATAATGAAATAATCGAAGAAGATGACTGAAGAACATATAAAAATTATATCTACCGAAGAATATAACGATGAAGATTCAGTAGAACAAAAAATTATATTTGATAATACAATTTTTCAGGAAATCAGAAATAAAGAATTAGACTTAAGTGTAGAAAAAGTATTAAAGATACCTTTATTAAACCAATTCTTTAAAAGAAATAAGGAAGAATATTATGTAGTTAGCCAAAAGGAACATATCATAGATTGTAAATATAGTAAAGGAAAAGCACAAATTCCTATACTTAATAAGAGAGTAATTAATCAAGAAATACAACAAATAAAATCTAAAGCACCTATAAAATATGTACATTTAGGAGGAACAGAGATATTATTAAAAGCCTGTTTTAGAGAAGGAATAGATACACCAATAGAACTATACTTAGCAGACGACAGAATAATACATCCAATAGAAAAAAGTATAATAAGCGCTATAAAAGGAAATCTAATATATCAAAAATTTAAATTTATTATAAGTGCTAATTATTCAATAGCATTAACAGATAAAAACATAGATAAATCATTAATGTTATACTGGAAACTATCAGGAATTGAATTAGAACCAGGAAGTAAAATATTTACAGTAAGATGTAAAAATTTATATATATTAACAACAAAACATAAAGTAATTGCTAAAAATAAAATAGATAGAATCAAAATCGAAAATCCTTTTGACCAAATACTTACAATTATCGATAACAATGATTACAGTTATAACGCAATGGATATAAAAGACGATTTACAAATAATAAAAGAACGAGTAAATACCCCTAAACTATCAAGAACTACTTCATCAAAATCTAGTACTTCGAAAAGAAAATACGATTTTCCTGAAATACAATATACAGAAGAAGAATTAATAAACTATTATTTTATAGCAGGAATAACTGATAACAAAAAATATAAAATATTAATAAATACGGGAGAAGAAGAAAATTATATCAATAAGAAATTAGTTCCAGAAAAAGAACTTACAAAAAAGGACATATATGCCCTGGATTACCCAATGAAATTATAATCTATAATGAATCAATTGAAAAAGAAATAATTATAGGAGGAATAAACTTTATCATAAAATTTAACATCCATCAAAATGAACATGATATAACTTTAGGATTAAAATGGTTAGAACAATTTATACCATATAAGATAGAAGATAATAAATTAATACTTACTTGTCAAAATAAGAAAATTATAATACAAAGAATAAAATGAAGATATATATTCTTGCAAAAATTATTGTAGAAGGATATTATAATAGATATTATACACCTATGATAGATACAGGAGCAGAAACAAATATATGTAAATACAATTGCTTACCAGAAGAAAAATGGGAAAAACTACAAACACCTATGGTAGTAACCGGATTTAATAACGAAAGCAGCATGATTACTTATAAAGCTAAGAATGTTAAAATACAAATATGGGATAAAATTTTAATAATAGAAACTATGTATTGTTTTGATTGTAAAACAAAAGATATGTTATTAGGAATGCCCTTTTTAAATAGATTATACCCACATATAATAACCAAAACACATTGGTGGTTTACAACACCATGTGGATATAAAATAGGAGCAAAAAGAGTTCAAAATAAACAAAGAAAATCTAAAGAATGGATTAAAGGAAGTGAAAAAATAAATCAAGAAATGGAGAATATAAAAGATATTAATCACTTTGAAATTATTATATTTACAATAGATAAACTTAAATTAATAACTAACCAATTAGAACTTTTATATGATGATAATCCCTTAAAAGGATGGGGAAAACACAAAACTACTATAAAAATAGAATTAATAGATGAAAACAGTATAATATTACAAAAGCCATTAAAATATAATTTTGATGATCTTAATGAATTTAAGATTCATATAGAAGAACTATTAAAAAACAATTATATACAAGAAACCAATAGTAAACATAGTAGTCCAGCATTTATTGTTAATAATTATAATGAACAAAAACGAGGAAAAAGTAGAATGGTAATAGACTATAGAAACCTAAATGCAAAAACTAAAACATATAATTACCCCATACCAAATAAAATATTAAAAATAAGACAAATACAAGGATATAATTACTTTAGTAAATTCGATCGTAAATCGGGCTTCTATCATTTAAAACTAGAAGATGAATCAAAACAGTTAACCGCTTTTACTGTACCACAAGGATACTATGAATGGAATGTATTACCATTTGGTTATAAAAATGCACCAGGAAGATATCAATGCTTTATGGATAATTATTTTAGTCAATTAGAAAATTGCATTGTATATATAGATGATATATTATTATATTCTAGAACACAAGAAGATCATATAAAACTACTTGAAAAATTTATTCATATAATTAAGCAGTCAGGTATTAGTCTAAGTAAAAGAAAAACAGAATTAATGAAATCTCAAATCGAATTTTTAGGAATACAAATAGATAAAACCGGGATAAAAATGCAAACGCATATAGTACAAAAAATAATTAATTTAGATGAAAATATAGATACAAAAAAGAAATTACAATCCTTTTTAGGATTAGTGAATCAAGTACGAGAATATATACCTAAATTAGCAGAATATTTAAAACCATTACATAAAAAACTTAAGAAAGACATTGAATATCATTTCGATAAAAAAGATAAAGAAAATATAAGAAATATTAAGCATTTATGTAAAAGGTTACCAAAACTTAATTTTCCTGATGAAAAACGGATATTTACTTATATAGTCGAAACTGATTCAAGTGAACATAGTTATGGAGGAATATTAAAATATAAATATAAAAATGAAAATATAGAACACCATTGTAGATACCATTCAGGATCTTATACTGAAACTCAAATAAAATGGGAAATTAATCGAAAGGAGTTATTAGCACTATATAAATGTTTATTAGCTTTTGAACATTATATTGTGTATAACAAATTTATTGTTAGAATAGATAATACACAGGTAAAATGGTGGATAACACGAAAAATAGATGATTCTGTAACAACTAAAGAAATACGAAGATTAGTATTAAATATATTAAATTTCACATTTACAATTGAAGTAATTACTACTGACAAGAATCTTATTGCAGACTATCTCTCCAGAAATAGATACAATGAAGCAAATACTATCTATGATGACAAATCTTTGTCAAAAGGTAGACAAGATAGAAACAGAAGTAAAAATACTCAAAGAGACAGTTAATAGTCAGCAGCATGACTCTAAACATGCGGAGCTACGTCTTCAGGCGGACGATAAACAGCCAGAGATAAAAGGTGACGCTGAGAAACACCATAAAACTCATGATATTAACAAATTATCAATTGCAGGTACAAGCAAAGGAGCTATGGAGAAACAAAATCCAAAAACTATAAATTTCAATAGCCTATTTGAAAAGCCATTTGTACCAAAAATCCAGATAATAGAAACATCAACCCCACAAACATCTACCTATGCAGCCAGCTTGCACAAAGAAAAGAAAATATATAATCATATTTCCCAAAATTATATTGAAAACATATACCAGATAATAACCTTCTTAAATTCCAAACCAAGATCCACAACTACCAAAGAAAAAACTCAAGATTATTTAACTCAAAAGTTACAAGGTTACAATAAACTAATTGCACAACCAAAAACAAATCCAAATTTAGTCAAAACTTGTTTTAATTATGGATTATTAAGTACAGTTTATACATATACAGGCGAAGAAGTTAGTGGAATTCCAGAAATCCACAAAGCATTTTTGATTTACAAAAAGATAACAAAAGGAAATTTATTTTTTATAAGATGTTATACTGCACCAGCTGAAATACTTTTCAACGAAATAAAACCGATGATCCAAGTGGTTAAGATTGGATTAACGCGAGATATGATTATACCCGAAGAGATAGGACAACAACCAGAAATACCAAAAGTTGAACTACCAAGCTTTTATGCGAATAAAAGGATAATTGGATTATCAACAATTATTCAAGAACTAGCTAATAATTATTTACAAGGAAACGCTATTTGGAGCTACTATTCTCGAGATCATTTAATGATTTATGCTAATTCTCGAGAAGTTCGTCAAGCAGATATGGATGAAGTCCAAAAATGGATATTATCTTTAATAAAACCAGAAGATATGCCAACAACAAGAGCTATAAAGAAAGAATTCATCTCTGCAGATTTATTAACAAGATACTGCAAGTTAATAGGACATAAATATCCGGAACATATATGTTCTAAATGCAATGAAGGAGACAAAACTATACCAGAAGTCTTGTTTGAATAAGACAAAAGAATACGAAGAAAACGAAGCAGATAAGAAATTCAAAAGCTACTTTGTATGTGTCGGCCAGTATAGGTCATTATTGTATTGTCTTTGTCGGCCATATTAATATAGTAGGCCATTATAGATTGTAGCCTTTACTTTTTAAAAGGTATGTCGGCCAAATTGTAAAAAGTAGGCCACTATGTAATTTGTCGTTTTGCGTCGGCAGAATTATATACTACCAAGTGTCAATAGTCAGTGTCGGCCACTATATGGCCAATAATGTAAGTTTTTACTATATATAGAGGTATTAATCCTCAGTAATAAACAAGTTTTCAGCCATCCTCTCTCTTCAATTCTCTCTAATTTAGAAAAAGATTCCGCCCCCCCCAAATATTGAATTACTTACTTGATTCATTGTGGGTATGGGACTACAATGAATCATGGAACTTGTAAGTAAAACATAGGACCAAAGGAGTTATTGAACTACACAACAAGAAGAAGAAAAAGACTAAAAAATAATCTAAGTGTACAAAGAGGAGCTCTCGGGTTTGGAGGATCAAAAATTTAAATCTTCGCCCGAGTGGTTCTAAAATTATGTTGATGATACTAATGTCTTGTAATCATATAGAAAATGAGTTGTGTGCTTTGAATGCATTAAAATACATCATATTCATACCACAATTCACAACTAACGAATTAGGGAAGTCTAATGACTAGACTTTCCATAAATGGCATGTTGCTTAGGAAGAGCTTTCATTGATCATGCATAGCTTTATGTGTATGTGTGCATACACCCATACTTAGTACAAGTGGTTTACTAACCCCCTACTATTTACTATTTTCATAGGTGCAGGTTAGAGGACAGGTTGACGACACTTGCAGCGGTTTGGACTTCAGCATTTCTCCAAACCATTTGGTAGGTCCTCATGATTTCGAGGATGCTACAGATTTAGTCTAGCCTTAGTTTTAGACATAGATAGTGGATGTTGTCCCTAGCGTTTCTTTCGTACCTTTATTTTGAAGCTTTGTAATTAGGCCGTGTTTGGTAAACTATTTATGATATATTCATCTTCAGTTTTGAATTGATTCTTTATGTTAGATGGTTGTTCTCTTATGTTGAGCTTAGTATATGATGTATCTAGTTAATAATTATATGAAGTCTATGTATACTTCATACATATAAAAAGTTTTAAATTTTCCGCAAATTTAACTAGATGAATGTGATGAATGCAAGATGAGGCTTGTCTGCGACCTCTGAGAGCTCAACGACGCCGGTTGAGATCCGGATTCCAGAATTCGGGTCGTGACAAACTTGGTATCAGAGCATGAGGTTAAATTACCTAGGATCTAAAGCTCAACACAACCACGTTACGTAGTTTCTAACTTATGGCTGTGAAGCGCGCCACAATCATGACTGAGAAACTACGCGATGATAGGAAATTATCCCTTCTTCTACTCTTTATCGTGCTATCTAGAGCTTTGACACTTTGTGTCATTATCAATATATAACTTCCTTCTTGTGTGAACACGTAGAAGAATACACACAAGAATTAGGATGGCCAAGTGGTCTAAGGCGCCAGACTTAAGATCTAGCCTTCCCAAGAAGGGCCATAATTGAAATGCCCAACGTGGACAAAAGACGTGTGGTGAGTGCGGTTGTTTGCATGGAGGTGAATTCATGGTAATGTCTAAAAGTCTGCTATGAGTATTGATGAGGAGGAGAAGGCTAAGTTGGTTGCATACCAACTCAACAATATAGCTTAGATATGGATTTGCTTCATAAGTGTTATGCTATAATAGACTATAGAAACAGGGTAGTAAGGCTTCAGTTTCCAAATAAGTTGGGTTAAAATGAGCAGGGCGTGGTTCAAATCCAACAGGCCAACAAGATGTTATCTAAGAGGTTAGATATACTCCTCTTAGGTCTGGTTTATGTTTAAGAAACTCTAAGTTTAAGTGCTTTAGTCGATTTGGTGTTATAAGTCACTAATCGTATGTCTTCTAATAGCACTATGTGAGTTAAAACGAAGTTATGTTGAATTTTATGTTGCTGTTTTGTGTAGCATAGGCATGTTTTCTGTGTTGCATGATTTTTGATGTGCATTAAGTTAAGTGTGATTGAGAAGGAAATTCCTCAATCTCAAATATGAAGCTTCAGATAAACTTGAATGTTGTGCATCATCCAAATAAGTGTGAATCAGATATTCACAAAAGAGAAAAGTTTAAGCATGATAAAGTAACTTTCGAAAAATCACCCTCTTTGGTTAAATGATATGTAAGTGTCATTCGGGGACGAGTGTTCCTAAGGGAGGGATAATGTATCATTCCGTAAAATCATATGTCTAATGAAGAGCCCAGTAAGTCTCTAAGAATACATAATAGGGATACATAGGCACCCCAATGCCCAATATTTCTCAATATTGGGAATAGTATGAACAAGAAAAATACATTTTTGGGTTTCCCTACCCAATCCAAGATTCATTGTTCAAGAAATGTACCTGCAATGAAGACCCTAGGCTAAAATACAATAGCTTCATTTCAAACAAATGAAGTACTAGGCATCCAACTGTCAAGCCTAGTACCATAGCACATGACCATTTAAAATGATCATGTAAATTAAGAAGTGCCCAAGGACATAGTGAGGATCCTTGGGACAATAAGTAAACATTCCCAAATGAACCATAAATAATAGTTAGTTAGGAAAGTACAACCAACACATGTGCAAGCACATGTGCAAGACATGTGAAGAAGCTGCCAAAGGAGGGGACCACCCTAACCGAATTTGGTTAGGGTAGTTAGGGGGAAAAACATGTACAAGGGACCCCTCCATATGGAGCCTAACTTCCTAACTAATTCTAGACTCTAACCTACTACCCTAAATAGCTAACTAACCTAGGACCAAATGAAATAAACTAATTAGTGCACCCGACAACCTAGGACCAAAACCGGGTTGACACTAACCTAGTACTAGTTAAAGAGACAACCTAGTACCTAACCTAGGATGGTCCAAAAGGTTAGTTATGGTCCTAACAACTTATGTGTAGTTTAGTAATTACCCTAGGTTATCTAATTAATTAATTTAGCAACTTAATTAATTAATTTAAAAGGGCTAAAACCGAAACTACAAAGGAAATTTTCAGATTTCGGTTAAGATAAGAAAGGGACAAGCTAGTACCTATCCTAGGATGGTCCAAAGAGTTAGTTAAGGTCATAAAAACCTAGGGATAATATATTAATTACCCTAGAATACATTAATTAATTAATTTAGAAACTTAATTAATTAATTTAAAGGGGCAAAACCGAAATCACAAAGCAATTTCCAGATTTCGGTTAAAACAAGAAAAAGACAACCTAGTACCTAACCTAGGATGGTTCAAAGGATTGGTTATGGTCCTAACGACTTAAGGGTACTTTATTAATTACCTTAGGTCACCTAATTAATTAAATTTCTAATTTAATTAAATTAGAAATTTAATTAATTAGTTTAAATGATCAAAACGAAATTCTTACACTAACCTAGTACAACTCAAGAAACATCCTAGTACTTAACCTAGGATGGTCCAAAAGGGTTAATTCAAATCCTTAACCCCAAACCCTAAAACATAAAAGACAACCTAAATCCTAAACCTAACCGTAACATTAACCCTAACCCCAACCCTAGCATAAACTCTAAACCCCAAGCCTAAAATACCAAAACCCAAACATTAAACACTAAAACATTGATATTAAACATCAAATCCTAAACCCTAAACCAAAAAACTTAAAGAAACCTAAAACCCTAATGCTAACCCTAACCATAAACCATAAACATGAAACCCTAAGCCCAAAATTCCGAAACCCAAACATTAAATGCAAAACAATATATTTTAAATCTCAAATGCTAAACCCTGAAGCATAAAACTTAAAAAAAAAACTGCACCCTAACCCAAATCCTAACCCTAACCCTAACCCTAAACCCTAAACCCTAAGTCCAAAAAAAAAATAGTAAGTCCAAAATACAAAATTCCAAATATTAAACACTAAACCATAGATTCTAAACCTCATATCCTAAACTACAAACCTTAAAACCTAACAAAAATTAAACCCTAACCCTAACCTTAACCTTAACCCTAACCCTAACCTAAACCATTAACCCAAAACCCTAAGCCAAAATACCAAAACCCAAACATTAAATACTAAACCATAGATTTTAAACTAAAAATCCTAAACCCTAAAAACAAAAATAAAAAAAACCTAAACCCTGACCCTAACCCTATCTCTAACCCTAACCCTAACCCTAACCCTATCCTTAACCCTAAACCCTATACCCAATGCCCAAATATAAAAAACCAAACATTAAACACTAAACCATAGATACTACAACTCAAATCCTTAACCCCAAAACCTAAAACCTAAAAACAACCTAAACCCTAATCCTAACCCTAACATTAACCCTAACTTTAACCCTACCATAAACACTAAACCCCAAGCTCAAAATACTAAAACCCAAACATGAAACACTAAACCATTAACCAGAAACCCTAAGCCCAAAGTACCAAAACCCAAACATTAAGCACTAAATCATAGATTTTGAACTAAAAATCCTAAACCCCAAAACCAAAAACCAAAAACAAAACAACACTAAACCCTAACCTTATCCCTAACCCTAACCCTATCTTTAACCCTAAACCCTAAACCCTAAACCCTAAACTCAATGCCCAGAATACCAAAACCCAAACATTAAACACTAAACCATAGATATTACAACTCAAATCCTTAACCCCAAACCCTAAAACCTAAAAACAACCTAAACCCTAACTCTAACCCTAACATTAACCCTAATTTTAACCCTACCATAAACACTGAACCCCAAGCTCAAAATACTAAAAACCAAACATGAAACACTAAACTATTGATATTAAACCTCATATCCTAATCCCTAAACGCAAAAACCTTAAAAAACCCAAAACCATTACACTAACCCTAACCTTAACTCTAACCCTAACCCTAAACCATAAACAAAAAAACCCTAAGCCCAAAATACCAAAACACAAACATTAAATACTGATATGTAGATTTTAAACCGCAAATCCTAAACCCTAAATGCAAAAACCTAAAAACCTCAAAACCCTAACCCTAACCCTAACCATAAACCATAAACCCAAAACCCTAAGCCCAAAATACAATAATCAAAGAATTAAATACTAAACCATAGATTTGAAACCTCAAATGCTAAACCCTGAACCATAAAACCTAAAAAAACCTACACCCTAACCCTAACCCTAACCCTAAACCATAAACCCTAAGTCCAAAAAAAGCCTAAGTCGAAAATATGAAAACCCAAATATTAAACACTAAACCATAGATTTTAAACGTCAAATCCTAAACCACAAACCCTAAAACATTAAAAAAATAACCCTAAAACCTAAAAAAACTAAACCCTTACCCTAACCCTAACCTTAACTAAAACCCTAACCCTAACCCTAAATCATAAACCCAAAATCCCAAGCACAAAATACAAAACCCAAATATTAAACACTAAACCATAATTTTAAACTAAAAATCCTAAACCCCAAAACTTAAAACCTAAAAAAAAACTTAAAACCTAACCCTAACCCTAACCCTATCCCTAACATGAACCTTTACCCTAACCCTAACCCTAAACACAAAGCTCAAAATACCAAAACTGTAACATGAAACACTAAACCATAGATATTACAACTCAAATCCTTAACCTCAAACACTAAATCGTAAAAAACAACCTAAACCCTAACCCTAACCCTAACCCTAGCATAAACCCGAAACCCCAAGCCCAAAATACCAAAACCCAAATAATAAACAATAAACCATTGATATTAAACCTCAAATCCTAAACCCTAAACAAAAAAACTTACCCAAAACCCTAATGCTAACCCTAACCCTAACCCGAAACCCGAAACCCCAAGCCCAAAATTCAAAAACCCAAACATTAAATGCAAAACCATGATTTTAAATCTCAAATTCTAAACCCTGAACCATAAAACTTTAAAAAACAAATACACCCTAACCCTAATCCTAACCCTAAGCCTAACCCTAACCCTAAACCCTAAACCCTAAGTCCAAAAAAACAATAAGTCCAAAATGCAAAAACCCAAATATTAAACACTAAACCATAGATGTTAAACCTCAAATCCTAAACTACAAACCCTAAAACCTAAAAAAAATTAAACCCTAACCCAAACCCTAACCATAACCTTAACCTTAACCCTAACCCTAACCTAAACAATTAACCCGAAACCCTAAGCCCAAAATTCCAAAATCCAAATATTAAACACTAAACGATATATTTTAAACTAAAAATCCTAAACCCCAAAAAAACCAAAAAAAACCCTAAACCCTGACCCTAACCCTATCCCTAACACGAACCCTAACCCTAACACTATCTTTAACCCTAACCCTAAACCATAAACCCAAAGCCTAAAATACCAAAACCCGAACATTAAACACTAAACAATAGATATTGCAACTCAAATCCTTAACCCCAAACCCTAAAACCTAAAACCAACCTAAACCCTAACCCTAACCCTAACATTAACCCTCATTTTAACCCTACCATAAACACTAAACCCCAAGCTCAAAATACTAAAACCCAAACATGAAACACTAAACCATTGTTATTAAACCTCAAATCCTAAACCCTAAACGCAAAAACATTAAAAAACCCAAAACCATTACCCTAAGCCCAAAATACTAAAACACAAACATTAAATACTAAACTGTAAATTTTAAACCGCAAATCCTAAACCCTAAATGCAAAAACCTAAAAAACTCAAAACCCTAACCCTAACCCTAACCTAAACCTAAACCATAAACCCAAAACCCTAAGCCCAAAATACCAAAATCCAAGAATTAAATACTAAACCATATATTTGAAACCTCAAATTCTAAACCCTGAACCATAAAACCTAAAAAAACCTACACCCTAACACAAACCCTAAACCCTAAGTCAAAAAAATGCCTAAGTCGAAAATACGAAAACCCAAACATTAAACACTAAACCATAGATTTTAAACCTCAAATCCTAAACCACAAACCCTAAAACCTAAAAAACTAAACCCTTACCCTAACCCTAAACTTAACTAAAACCCTAACCCTAACGCTAAATCATTAACCAAAAATCCCAAGCACAAAATACAAAACCCAAACATTAAACACTAAATCATAAATTTTAAACCAAAAATCCTAAACCACAAAACGTAAAACCTAAAAAAAAAACTTAAAACCTAACCCTAACCCTAAACCCAAAGCTCAAAATACCAAAACCCTAACATGAAACACTAAACCATAGATATTACAACTCAAATCCTTAATCTCAAACACTAAAACGTAAAAAACAACCTAAACCATAACCGTAACCCTAACATTAACCCTAACCCTAACCCTAACATAAACCCTAAACCCCAAGCCCAAAATACCAAAACCCAAACATTAAACAATAAACCATTGATATAAAACCTCAAATCCTAAACCCTAAACCAAAAAACTTAAAGAAACCCAAAACCTTAACGCTAACCCTAACCTAAACCTAAACCCAAAACCCTAAGCCCAAAATTCAAAAACCCAAACATTAAATGCAAAATCATAGATTTTAAATCTCAAATGCTAAACCCTGAACCATAAAACTTTAAAAAAAACTACACCCTAACCCAAATCCTAACCCTAACCCTAACCCTAAACTTTAAACCCTAAGTCCAAAAAAAACAATAAGTCCAAAATGCAAAAACCCAAATATTAAACACTAAACCATAGATTTTAAACTTCAAATCATAAACTACATACCCTAAAACCTAACAAAAATTAAACCCTAACCCAAACCCTAACCCTAACCTTAACCTTAACCCTAAACCTAACCTAAACCATTAACCCGAAACCCTAAGTCCAAAATACCAAAATCCAAATATTAAACACTAAACCATAGATTTTAAACTAAAAATCCTAAACCCCAAAAACAAAAAACAAAAAAACCCTAAACCCTGATCCTAACCCTATCCCTAACACGAACCATAACCCGAACCCTATCCTTAACCCTAAACCATAATCCCTAAACCCTAAACCAATTGCCCAAAATACAAAAACCCGACCATTAAACACTAAACATAGATATTACAACTCAAATTCTTAACCCCAAACACTAAAACCTAAAATCAACCTAAACCCTAACCCTAACCCTAACATTAACCCTAACTTAACCCTACCATAAACACTAAACCCCAATCTCAAAATAATAAAACCCAAACATGAAACACTAAACCATTGATATTAAATAAAGATCCTAAATCCTAAACGCAAGATCCTAAAACACCCAAAATTGTTACCCTAACCCTAACCTTAACTCTAACCCTAACCCTAAACCATAAACCCAAATTCCTAATCCCAAAACACAAAAACACAAACATTAAATACTAACTGTAGATTTTAAACCGCAAATCCTAAACCCTAAACGAAAAACCTAAAAAACTCAAAACCATAACCCTAACCCTAGCCCTAACCATAAACCATAAACCTAAAACCCTAAGCCCAAAATACAAAAATCCAAGAATTAAATACTAAACTATAGATTTGAAACCTCAAATGCTAAACCCTGAACCATAAAACCTAAAAAACCTACACCATAACACTAACCCTAATCCTCAACCCTAAACCCTAAGTCCAAAAAAAGCATAAGTCCAAAATACGAAACCCAAACATTAAATACTAAACCATAGATTTTAAACCTCAAATCCTAAACCACAAACCCTAAAACCTAAAGAAAACTAAACCCTCACCCTCACCCTAACCTTCACTAAACATTAACCCTAACCAAAAATCATTAACCCAAAATCCCAAGCACAAAATACAAAACCCAAACATTAAACACTAAACCATAAATTTTAAACCAAAAATCCTTAACCTGTAAACGTAAAACCTAAAAAAGAACTTAAAACCTAACCCTAACCCTAACCCTAACCCTATCCCTAACACGAACTCTAAGCCTAACTCTTACCCTAAACCCTAAACCCTAAACCTAAAGCCCAAAATACCAAAACCCTAACATGAATCAGTAAACCATAGATATTACAACTCAAATCTTTAACCCCAAACCTTAAAACATAAAAACAACCTAAACCCTAACCCTAACCCTAACATTAACTCTAACCCTAACCCTAGTATAAACCCTAAACCCCAAGACCAAAATACCAAAACCCAAACATTAAACAATAAAGCATTGATATTAAACCTCAAATCCTAAACCCTAAACCAAAAAACTTAAAGAAACCCAAAACTCTAATGCTAACCCTAACCCTAACCCTAAACCCGAAACCCTAAGCCCAAAATTCAAAAACCCAAACATTAAATGCAAAACCATAGATTTTAAATCTCAAATTCTAAACCCTGAACCCTAAAACTTTAAAAAAAACTACACCCTAACCCAAATCCTAACCCTAACCCTAACCCTAAACCCTAAACCCTATGTCCAAAAAAACAATAAGTCCAAAATGCAAAAACCCAAATATAAAACACTAAACCATAGATGTTAAACCTCAAATCCTAAACTAAAAACCCTAAAACCTAGAAAAAATTAAAACTTAAACCTAAACCCTAAACCTATCTCTAACATGAACCCTCACCCTAACCTTATCCTTAACCCTAACCCTAAACCCTAAACCCTAAACCCTAAACCCAAAGCCAAAAATACCATAACCCTAAGATGAAATCATATACCATAGATATTACAACTCAAATCCTTAAACCCAAACCCTAAAACGTAAAAAACAACCTAAACCCTAACACTAACCCTAACATTAACCCTAATCCTAACCCTATCATAATCCCTAAACCCCAAGCCCAAAATACCAAAACCCTAAACATTAAACAATAAACAATTGATATTAAACATCAAATCCTAAACCCCAAACACAAAACCTAAAAAAAAAAAAACACTTACCCTAACCCTAACCCTAAACCATAAACCCGCAACACTAAGCCCAAAATTCCAAAACACAAATATTAAATGCAAAACCATAGATTTTAAATCTCAAATGCTAAACCCTGAACCATAAAACTTAAAAAAAGTTACACCCTAACCCAAACCCTAACCCTAAACCCTAAACCTAAGTCCAAACAAAAACAATAAGTCGAAAATGCAAAAACCCAAACATAAAACACTAAACCATAGATTTTAAACCTCAAATCCTAAAACACAAACCCTAAAACCTAACAAAAATTAAACCCTAACCCAAACCCTAACCCTAAACTTAACCTTAAACCTAACCCTAAAATAAATCATTAACCCGAAATCCTACCCAAAATACCAAAACCCAAACATTAAACATTGAACCATAGATTTTAAACTAAAAATACAAAACCCAAAAAACAAAAACAAAAAAAAACCCTAAACCCTGACCCTAACCCTATCCCTAACACGAACCCTAACCCTAACCCTATCCTTAACCCTAAACCCTAAACCCTTAACCCAATGCCTAAAATACCAAAACCCGAACATTAAACACTAAACCATAGATATTAATACTTAAATCCTTAACCCCAAACCCTAAAACCTAAAAACAACCTAAACCCTAACCCTAACCCTAACATTAACCCTAACTTTAACCCTACCATAAACACTAAACCCCAAGCCCAAAATACTAAAACCCAAACATGAAACACTAAACCATTGATATTATACCTCAAATCCTAAACCCTAAACGTAAAAACCTTAAAAAATCCCAAAATCGTTACCCTAAAACTAACCTTAACTCTAACCCTAACCCTAAACCATAAACCCGAAAACCTAAGCCCAAAATACCAAAACCCAAACATTAAATAATAAACTGTAAATTTTAAACCTCAAATCCTAAACCCTAAACGCAAAAACCTAAAAAACTCAAAACCCTAACCCTAACCCTAACCCTAAACCATAAACCCAAAACCGTAAGCCCAAAATACCAAAATCCAAGCATTAAATACAAAACCATAGATTTGAAACCTCAAATGCTAAACCCTGAACCATAAAACATAAAAAGACCTACACCCTAACCCTAACTCTAACCCTAAACCCTAAAACCTAAGTCCAAATAAGCCTAAGTCCAAAATACTAAAACCCATACATTAAACACTAAACTATAGATTTTAAACCTCAAATCCTAAACCACAAACCCTAAAACCTAGGAAAAACTAAACCCTCACCCTAACCCTAACCTTAACTAAAACCCTAACCCTAACCCTAAATCATTAACCCAAAATCCCAATCACAAAATACAAAACCCAAACATTAAACACTAAACCATAAATTTTAAACAAAAAATCCCAAACCCCAAAACGTAAAACCTAAAAAAAACTTCAAACCTAACCCTAACCCTATCTCTAACATGAACCCTTAACCTAACCCTATCCTTAACCCTAACCCAAAACCCTAAACCCTAAACCCAAAGCCAAAAATACCAAAAACCTAACATTAAACAAAAAATCATAGATATTACAACTCAAATCCTTAACCCCAAACCGTAACGTAAAAAACAACCTAAACCCAAACCCTAACCCTAACATTAACCTTAACCCTAACCCTACCATAAACCCTAAACCCCAAGCACAAAATACCAAAACCCAAATATTAAACACTAAACCATTCATATTAAACCTCAAATCCTAAACCCTAAACACAAAAACCTAAAAAAATCGAAAACACTTACCCCAACCCTAACACTAACCTTAACCTTTACCCAAACCTTAACCTTAACCCTAAACCTAACCCTAAACCATAAACCTAAAACCCTAAGCCCAAAATACCAAATCCTGAATGTTAAATACAAACCACATATTTTAAAGCTTAAATGCTAAACCCTAAACCATAAAACCTAAAAAAAACCTACACCCTAACCCTAATCCTAACCCAAAGCCTAAACCCTAAACCCTAAACCTTAAGTCCCAAAAATAAAAAAGTCCAAAAAACAAACCCTAAGTCCAAAATAGGAAAACCCAAATATTAAACACTAAACCATATATTTTAAATCTCAAATCCTAAACCACTAATCCTAAAACCTAAAAAAAACTAAACTTAACCTAACCCTAACCCAAACCCTAACCCTAAACCGTTAAACAAAAACCCCAAGCCCAAAATACCAAAACCCAAACATTAAACACTAAATCATAGATTTTAAACCAAAAATCCTAAAGCCCAAAACCTAAAACCCAAAAAACAACTAAACCCTATCCCTAACATAAACCCTAATTCTAACCCTAAACGCAAAGCCCAAAATACCAAAAACCTAACATTAAACACTGAACCATAGATATTATAACTCAAATCCTTAACCCCAAACCCTAAATCCTAAAAAACAACCTAAACCCTAACCCTAACCCTAACATTAACCCTAACATTAACCCTACCATAAACTCTAAACCCCAAGCCCAAAATACCAAAACCTAAATATTAAACACTAAACCATTGATATTAAACCTCAAATCCTAAATCCTAAACCCAAAAACAAAAAAAAAACAAAACCCTAACCCTAACCCTAACCTTAACCCTAACCCTAAACCATAAACCCTAAGTCCCAAAAAAAAAAAAACTAAGTCCAAAATACGAAAACCCATACATTAAACACTAAACCATAGATTTTAAACCTCAAATCCTAAATCACAAACCCTAATAGCTAAAAAAAACTAAACCCTAATCCTAACCCTAATCCAAACCCTAACCCTAACCTTAACCCCAACCCTAAGCCTAGACCATTAACCTAAAACCCCAAGGGCAAAATACAAAAACCCAAACATTAAACACTAAACCATAAATTTCAAACCAAAAATCCTAAACTCCAAAACCTATAACCTAAAAAAAAAACTAAACCCTAACCCCTAACCCTTTCCCTAACACAAACCCTAACCCTAACCCTATCAGTAACCCTAACCTAAACCCTAAACCCAAAGCATAAAATAACAAAACCCTAACATTAAACAGAAGACCATAAATATTATAACTCAAATCCTTAACCCCAAACCCTAAAACCTAAAAATCAAACTAAACCCTGACAATCACATTAAACCTAATCCTAACCCTACCCTAAACCCAAAAACCTAAAAAAAACAAAACCCTAACCCTAACCTTAACCCTATTTCTAAACCTAAATCATAAACCCAAAACCCTAAGCCCAAAATACCAAAACCCAAACATTAAATACTAAACCATAGATTTTAAAACCCAAATGACAAACCCTGAACCATAAAACCTATAAAAAACCTACACCCTAACCCTAATCCTAACCCTAACCCTAACCCTAAATCGTAAACCTTAAATCCTAAGTTGAAAAAAAAGAAAAAAACAACTAAGTCCAAAATATGAAAACCCAAACATTAAACACTAAACCATAGATCTTATACCTCAAATCCTAAACCACAAACCCTAAAACCTAAAAAAACCTAAACCCTAACCCTAACCCTAACCCAAACCTTAAACCATTAACCTGAAACCCCAAGCCCAAAATACCAAAACCAAAAAATTAAACACTAAACCATAGATTTTAAACAAACAATCCTAAACCCTAAAACACAAAACCTAAAAAAACCAAAACCCTAACCCTAACCTTATACCTAACATGATTTACCCCAACCCTATCTTTAACCCAAACCCTAAACCCTAAACCCAAAGCCTAAAATACCAAAACACTAACATTTAACACTAAACTATAGATATTACAACTCAAATCCTTAACCCCAAAACCCAAAACCTAATAAACAACCTAAACTCTAACCCTAACCCTAACATTAACTCTAACCCTAGCCATACTATAAACCCTGAAACCCAAGTCCAAAATACCAAAACCCAAACATTAAACACTAAACTATTGATATTAAACCTCAAATCCTAAACTCTAAACCCAAAAACCTAAAAAAAACCAAAACCCTATCCCTAACCCTAACCCTAACCTTAATCGTAACCCTAACCCTAAACCAAAAACCCGAAACCCTAAGCCCAAAATACCAAAACCCAAACATTAGGGGTGTTGCTCTGCCCCTGACCCATTACAAATGGCGTTTTAAAAAAACATTAAATACTAAACCATAGATTCTAAACCTCAAATGCTAAACAATGAGCCGTAAAACCTAAAAAAACCAACAACCTAACCCTAACCCTAACCCTAAACCCTAAACCCTAACTCTAAAAAAAATCCCAAGTCCAAAATACGAAAACCCCAAACATTAAAAACTAAATCATTGATTTTAAACATCAAATCCTAAACCCTAAACCCAACAAAATCTTAACCCTAACCCTAACCCTAACCTTAACCCTAACCTTAACCCTAACCCTAACCCTAACCCTAACCTTAACCCTAACCCTAACTCTAAACCCTAAGCTCAAAATACCAAATCCCAAATATTAAATACTAAACCATAGATTTTAAACCTTAAATGCTAAACCCTGAACCATAAAACCTAAAATAAACCTACACCCGAACCCTAACCCTAAATCCTAAACCCTAAACACGAAGTCCCAAAAATAAAAAAAGTCCAAAAAAAAACCTAAGTCCAAAATACGAAAACCCAAACATTAAACACTAAACCATAGATTTTAAATTTCAAATCCTAAACCACAAATCCTAAAACCTAAAAAAAAAAACTAAACCCTAACCCTAACCCTAAACAGTTAACCCAAAACCCAAAGCCCAAAATACCAAAATCCTAACATTAAACACTAAACCATAGATATTACAACTCAAATCCTTAACCCCAAACCCTAAAACCTTAAAATTAACCTAAACCCTAACACTAACAATACATTAACCCTAACCCTAACCCTATCATAAATCCTAAATCCCAAGCCCAAAATACCAAAAACAAAACATTAAACACTAACCCATTGACATTAAACCTCAAATCCTAATCCCTAAACCCAAAAACCTAAAATAAACCAAAACCCTAACCCTAACCCTAACCCTAACCCTAACCTTAACCCTAACCCTAACCCTAAGACATTAACCCGAAACCCCAAGCCCAAAATACCAAAAACCAAACATTAAATACTAAACCATAGATTTTAATCCAAAAATCCTAAAGCCCAAAATATAAAACCTAAAAAACCCCTAAACCCTGATCCTAATCTCTAACACGAACCCTAACCCTAACCCTAACCTAATGCCCAAAATACCAAAAACCTAACATTACACACTAAACCATAGATATTACAACTCAAATCGTTAATACCAAACCCTAAAACCTAAAAAACAACCTAAACACTAACACTAAACCTAATATTAATCCTGACCCTAACCCTACCATAAACCCTAAACCTCAAGCACAAAATGCCAAAACCTAAACACTAAACACTAAACCATTGATATGAAACCTCATATTCTAAATCCTAAACCCAAAAACCTAAAAAAATATCAAAACCCTATCGAACCCTAACCCTAACACTAAAACATAAACCCGAAACCCTAAGCCCAAAATACAAATACAACACATTAAACACTAAATCATAGATTTTAAATCTCAAATCATATACCACAAACCCTAAAACCTAAGAAAAACCAAAACCCTAACACTAACCCTAACCCAAACCTTAACCCTAAACTTAACCCTAACCCTTACCCTAAACCATTAACCCAAAACCACAAGCCCAAAATACCAAAACCCAAACATTAAACACTAAACTATAGATTTTAAACCAAAAAATCCTAAACCTAAATCATAAAAAAAACCTAAAACCTAACCCTAAATTGAACCCTAACCCAAACCCTACCATAAACCTTAAACCCCAAGCCCAAAATACCAAAACTCGAACATTAAACACTAAACCGTTGATATTAAACCTCAAATCTTAAACCCTAAACCCAAAAACCTAAAAAACCTTAAACACAAACCTTAACCCTAACCCTAACCCTAACCTTAAACCATAAACTCAAAACCCTAAGCTCAAAATACCAAAACTCAAACATTAAACACTAAATCATAGATTTTAAACCTCAAATCCTAAATCACAAACCCTAAAACCTAAAAAACCTAAACCCTAATCCAAACCCTAACCCTAACCTTAATCCCAACCCTAAGCCTAGAACATTAACCTAAAACCCCAAGCCCAAAATACCAAAACCCAAACATTAAACACTAAACCATAAATTTTAAACCAAAAATCCTAAACCCCAAAACCTATAAACTAAAAAAAAACTAAACCCTAAACCCTAACCCTTTCCCTAACACAAACCCTAACCCTAACCCTATCAGTAACCCTAACCCTAAACCCTAAACCCAAAGCATAAAATAACAAAACCCTAACATTAAATCAAAGACCATAGATATTACAACTGAAATCCTTAACCCCAAACCCTAAAACCTAAAAATATGCCTAAACCTTGACAATAACATTAAACCTAATCCTAACCCTACCATAAACCCTAAACCCAAAAACCTAAAAAAAACAAAAACCCTAACCCTAACCTTAATCCTAATTCTAAATGTAACGGCCTGTATTTTTGTATGTGGTAGTTCTATTCATGTTATACTTGACATATACTTATAGTGTAGGTGAGGGATCATGTTTCTTACATGATTAGTGTTGGTTTAAACTAGCTTGGAAGGTTATGTAATGCCTTGCACGTTTTAGCATATGTATTGCAAGTTAACTCCGATGGAAAGTATTTAAGTAATTATAGTAAGGTGGTAATTGAGCTAGCAGTTGCATCACCTACTTGATCTATATTATAGTTAAAGGGCCCAAGTTTGATTGACCAGATTTAGGCTTATATTTAAGGCTCATTTGAAGCCCAAACCTATTAAAGAAAAATGTGAATGAAAGAAGGCCCAACAGCCAAATCTGCCAATTGGCCCATTATGGATAAAGCCCAAGTGAAACTAAGTAAGTACATGACCTCCTAAGATTTGTTTTACCATGTTATTGGGCCAAGTGTGTACCACCTACTTGCACTAATCTGTCCCAAGCTGATTAAAAGAACAAAGGAAAAAAATGGACAGCCAAGGTCCAATAATATTAAGTCCAAAAGGGCCCAAGTTAAAAGGACAAGCAGGTGGGGCACCTACTTGACATTATATGGCCCAAAATTGGTCAAGAGTGTCGGCCATAACACCTCCTTTTTCAAAGGATAAGGATCAAGTCTTATTCTCCATTTTGAACTTGCAAAATTTCAGATTTTCTAAGTTTCTTTCTTGGTCTCTCTTGGCTTCAATAAGCAGCCCTAAAACACCTTAGGGTTCTTGAGTGCTGTCTCATTTTCAAGTAAGAAGTTTGAAGGAGAGTTTGAATTCTTGAAGTACAAGTTTAGAGGCTAAATTTCCAGAATTAAGGTAAGACTTCAACCCATTTGTTTTCCTCTCTTTGATAATGTTTGGAGTGGAGAATTTTGTATATGTTTATCAAGAATTCATGGATTGTGATAACTC
>JABWTJ010000617.1:89360-134928 GCA_016801875.1 Solanum sitiens | reverse complement strand
TAATTCGAGTTTCTAGAAAGGAAGCAACTTTGCAGCGTTACTCTCCAAATGAGCTAACAAATATTTCTTTCCCCATTCTAAGTACATGGAACTACTTCATTATATTTTCACTACTCTATACTTGTGTAAATTCCCCTTGTGCTGTTATAGAAATGGTATTTGCAAAAGAAAGTTTGATGAATCGTTCTCCTAAGCCAATTGAAGTCAATTGTGCCATTAAGGTCTTAAAGTAAGGTGTTGATGTTTCACAGCTCCTTATGTCATTGTTACTGCCTCAAAGTATTGTTTTCATGTATTCCACTACTGTTCCATAATTTCATGTCTCCAAGATGATTATGACCACCAAATCAACATCTCAAAGTGTTACGATTATCCAAAATAACATCTCAAAAGATTTATGAACTGATTAACAATAATCTCAAAGATTAAAGAATCTAAGTGAAGAAATCTATATAATTAAGGGTGGCAGCTCAGGGGCGAAAGCCTAGCATGGGCCGATCCCTATTGGTATAGAAGGGTGGCAGCTCAGGGGCGAAAGCCTAGCATGGGCCGATCCCAAGTTGTGTAATTATGAGGACCGCATCCCAGGGGTTAATACGCCTAGCATGGGTCATCCTCTTCTACCACTGATCAGCTGGTCACTTGTATCACATGCCCAACAAAGATTATAACATACAAAGAAGGTAAAGAAAAGAATGTAGCTTACTTGATTCCACAAGAGTAAGCAAAGCTGGTCTTCTCTCCTAATCTATGCACTTATATGTTGCTACTTGATTTCATTTGTGCCTTGTATTACATATACTTTTTGCCTTACATATTCAGTACATTTTTCGTACAGACGTCCCGTATTGGGGACGCTGCATTTCATGCTGCAGGCTCAGGTACTCCAGTTAGTAGACCTCCTCAGTAGGAGCACTCGAAATTCTGCTACTTTTGGTGAGCTCCAAGTTGATTCGGAGCTTTATTAAGTCCTTGGTAAATTCGTTTGGTATTGTATCGTAGTTAAGGGTAAGGCGGGGTCTGTCCCGACCTACTCTAGTCTTCTATCTTTTAGAGGCTTTGTAGACGTATGTACATGGTTCAGTTGTGTATTAAGGAGTTGTGGCCTAAACAGCCAAGTCTTGTATATAACTTTTGAATCTACTTACGTTGGTTTGTATCGCTGCATCCAAAGTTAACTTGTCTCAATTGTTATAGTATATGCTCAGTAAGAACAGGTTGTAGGTTGGTTCTCTCGGGCCTTTAGGGCATCGGGTGCCTGTCCGTCTTAATGGGTTTTGAGGCGTGACATATCATGCATCAACTCTAAGACTACACATATGAACAAATAGTCATAGTATAACATGATTACCTAAAATCTTCAATATAAGAACACATACTTTCACATTACTTCACATATAGGTAAATATGATCATACTTCACATTATCACTACACAAAAGATCATATTACTTCAAGTAGTTGCAGACAAGGACATAATCATTATAATACTTAAAATAACGCCGACAAGGCCACATCAATTAACATAACACCACCACCATAAGTGGACCAAACAATTCACAACATAATTGAAGTCTAATTAACATTAAATAAAAGTAAATAGGGCAGCGTACCACCACTTCATCCGCAACACTTCAATCCAATGTCAAATCCTCCAATTCAATATCATAAGGCTCTTACCCATGACCATGAGCATCAATTCAATACATTAATCATAATACTCAATGAATCTAAGTCAATTAAATATAGATTTATCAATCTACGACCAATTAGATATCAATTGAATACAATTCTTACATCATTATAAAGCCCATTAGAAACTATACCATAATTCATAAGCATTAGACCAATATCACTTAACCTATAAAGTAGTCAAAAACAAGGGTTCATCAATTACATGAGTTCATAGGTTATTTGAGTTAAAATCATCTAAATAACAATAATTCAATCACTATTCAATGATTAAAAACCTTTAATGCAAGAACCCATGGTAGATCATGAAATAGGTCAAGTCCAACTTTCAAAACTTTAGAAAACATCTTTGAAAGTTGGGCTCCTTAATGAAACGAGTTTCAAGGATCAAAATCCATAACTCAATAAAGCTAATCCTCCAATTTGATGAAGAATCTTCACTCAAATTTCTAAGCCAAGCTCTTCCTTGAATTTTGGCTTCAATAGAGTCTTAAGGAACTTCTAAGGGATTTTGGGGTTTTGATTTTCAAGAATGAAATCTTCTAAGTGTTAAAGACTTATAAACACATTTAAAATACCCAAAATAGCCCTTAACAACCTCCAATACTTATATTTGGAAGTGGGGTGAATTTACAAGTTCACACCTCACTTGCCAGTGAACTGCACGCAGGAGACAAACCCATCAACGGTTGCCCATCGACGGTCCGTCCCTTGACCAACGGACCGTCCTGTTGGTCCGTGGTCTTGGACTGAGGCCTGTCTTGGGATTTCTCTCCCCCACGCCTAAGTTCCAACCGACAAAACACTACCAGCAGGGTGTCGACTGACCCACTGGGCGTCGATTGCCTCCGTGGTTTGGGCTGTCTTGGGCAGCCTTGGGTACTAACTTGGGTCATTCCTCAAGGACCCTTGGATGGTCCTTGGGGATATTTTCCCGAACGTTTCCAACCCAAACATGACTGTATATGAGTTTAGGACCTCTCACATGAATTTCACCCAAAATGAACACGTAAAACTCGACGAAACATGCCTAGACACACAGTCATTTCAAGTTACATCTTTCGAACGTCATGGACGTTCTTGGAAGTTTGACCTCCAAACTTCAAGAAACTTGACACACTGCTTATATATACTATAATAACTCATTTTAGGACCTTATAACCTCATGAATCACACATAGCCACATAAAACCACATATGAGGGACTTGGGTGACTTAGTCGTCGAACGTCTTAGTCGTCCCTTGACGTTTGACTTCCAATGCACCTAAAACTCTAGACATTGCCTAAATACCACATAATAGACCATTTTAGGACCTTATACCATCATGAAAACATCGTTAGGCTCTAGCTTCACCTAAGTCATTTTCGGGATCTTACATTCTTCCCCACTTGGACAACATTCGTCCTCGAATGACACTTGCCACTCTCCGAACACTTTCAAGAATAGATATTCAACTAACAGCTAAAAACCAAACCACATAACACATAATCAAGTAGAAAACATCAATTTCACATAGTCAAGAGATTCACAACACAACAAGAAACTAGAAGGAAATTTTTGAACTCATCATGCTATAAAACTCACATCCTTAATTCCAAATAACAAAACTCATTCGATATTCATTATTATACTCATACACATCAGTTTTAACCACATTACAACAATTTTAGACCAAAGAATCACTTAGTAAATTTTCAAAAAAATTCACAGTGAACTGCCAGTACCTTTGCAGTGAATTGAGCAAATTATTCAAAAATGCAACTTTTAGGCAATTCATGATATAAACATGCTAATATGAAAGATAACATCATATAAACACCTTTTACAAAATGATCATGGCTTATTTAAATAAACAATGCAAGAAGTTAATGAAATTCAATTTCAACCAAACTCCTAACACCATGCACATACAACAACTTCTAGGACTTTCTATCCCATCTACCAACCATACTCCTCCACTTAGAAGGAACTCATATCACAACAAGAGAAAAGAACTTACCAACATCATCATCACTATCATCCGGCTTTTCTCCTTTAATCCAGAGTGCATAGAAACGCCTCTTTGTTGGAGCATCATCCTTTAGAACATTAGGAGCAACTTTCTTACCATCTCTATTAGGACAATCTCTAACTTTATGCCCATCTTTTCAACATCCAAAACAACTACCGGTACCCAATAGACACTCACTATAATGTTACTTGCCACAAGTGACACATGTAGGCTTCGCATCTTTGGAACTACCTCCTTTCTCAATCTTGAACTTAGCACTCCTACATTCTTCTTGAGCGTGAACCCTCTTTTTGGATCTAGGTTGCCCTTGATCACTTGCACCACTTCTTTTCAAGTTTCTAGCAATCCTTTTAGATTTAGAATGTTCAATAGAATGTGCATACACAGTGAGTCTAGCTAAGGTCATATCATCATGTAGCATAGCCGTACGACATTCTTCCATCACTAAGTCAGCGACCCCCGTCACAAAATGACTCATTTCATCCCTTGGATTTGCCACTAAGGACGGTACATATCTAGACAATGTTGAGAACTTCAAAGAGTATTCCTGAATACTCATATTGCCTTGCTTGAGATTGATAAACTCCTCTACCTTAACCTCCCTCCTCTCATGGGGAAAGTACTTACCTAGAAAAGATTCCTTAAATTATTCCCACTCCATAGGATCCGACTCCACCGGCCTATTATCCTTCCATTGAGTGTACCAAATTTTAGAAACATCCCTCAATTGATACGAAGCCAACTCCGCCTTCTTAAAATATGTAACCCCCATAGCACTCAACACCTTGTACACACCATCAAGGAACTCTTGGGGACTTCTCCCACCTTAGATCCAAGAAATATAGGAGGATTCATCCTCACAAAATCTCTCAACATAGAAGTCATAGTGCTCTCCACAACATTCACCCTAGGCACCATACTCAAATTCGCTTGAGTACTCACGGCTCGGGCTAAAGCAATCAAAGCCTCTCTAATCTCCCAATTAGTTAACTTCGGGGGAACCACCGTAACCTCATTAACTCCTTCCACATTAGGGACATGATCACCTTGGGGAGGCACTTGAGAACGTTGAGCACCTTGGACTCCTTGCCCATCTTGAGAAACTTGCTCAACTTCAGGAGGAATCTCCTCATTCACCCTTTCCTCTTCCAACCTTCTAGTGGCCATCCTTCTAGTATTCATCTCCTAGAAACACAAGGAAACACATTAAGAAGGATACTCATAAAATTTTCTCTATCGCACGACATAGGAGTAGAAAAGAAGGGAAACTCTATCGTCCTATAGCCTCTCGCCCATAGATGTGTCACGACTCACACCGATGGTTGAGACTCTACTAGACGTGACTTGATGAGACTTTTTGATTCCTAGGACTACTTTCACATCCTATGCTCTGAAACCAAGCTTGTCACATCCCAAGACCATACCCTAGAAAATATGACACTCTTGGAGTGCAACCGGTGTACTCGACCTCGGAGGTCTTATACAAGACCTTACATATCGTTCATCGCATATACATAGTGAAAAGTAGTGCGGAATTAAAACTTTTCACAAAACATATCAATAGTCTTTAAAAACACTTTCATATAAAATCATAGGAAATACTAAGTCTTAATCTCATCAATCTTAGACACGAGAATACATGGGACACGGCCCATACAATACGAATATAGAAATACTTAAGTCTATTACAATACTTCTATAAGAAACATAAAAGACATATATGCCCTCGAATCAAATGAGGATATACTTCAACTTCACTTGTATGATGCTAAGATCAAAATCTTTCTTCCCAAATTCTCCTCACCTACCAACAACTATAGAGATAGATAAAAGCATGGAATTAGTACAACCACATGTACTAAGTATGACATAATGCATAAAAATCATGAAATCGGACATTTATTGGAAATATGCATCTTTTCATTTAAATATCATAATATAATCATAAGAACAACATTTATCAACTTAAAAATCCATAAGATAACATCTAGACAATTTAATAGATTTTTAAGGTCGCTTTACAGTAACCTCACCTCACTGTACATTGAAGTCTCTTCTCTTCATTTTAAACATCCTCTAGCATGTAATAATATCACTACAAGTTATCCTAAGATTCACTTAAGTCACAAAAAGAGAGACCGCCCATGAAACCTCTCTAAATGTGCCTAAACGATCCTCAAGGCTACTTATAATGGAACACATACACACTTACAATATCTCAAACACAAGAATATATAAGATATGACATCCTCTTTACTAAGGCTATCAAAAGACTTACTTAAGTACTCCTAGAAGAGAACGCCCGTACACCCTCTTCAAGGTTACCTAAATAATCCTTAAGACTTCCTAAGTTTAGATCATGTCAAACATAACAACCAACTTCCCTAACTAGATTCATTATCAAGACTTCCATAGATAAGACACGAAGAGATCATACCATATGCACTCTTCACACTTTAACTAAGGACATTCAAGTAATGGTCTTGGAGAAGACCTAGGGACTCTTACTAACAACTTCAAATCCTATTATGCAATGCCTAGATAGCGTCCCATATCACCACCTAAACTCCATAGAACTTCTCTAATGCTAATAGGTATACCACATGATGAGAATAGGCAATAAATGACATAGACCATGGTAGCAAAACATGAAATCCAGAGTTCTACCCTACTCCGATGAGATTGTTCTACTTGCCAATGGTAGAACTTGGACACATCTCATGTAGGCACATGGTTAAGGAATATGAAGGGCTTACTTTGTACTCTAGTATCGTTCTTCACTAGAGCTACTTTACTTACCATACTCACTCGGTGCTCGCCTTTGTTCTCATCGATTAATTCACTAAGGTTCTTACAAAGGGGATCCTTATCAAGTTCATAACCTAATTACATTTACCCTACCAAAGAGGTCCTCTAGGGGACGCCTTCAAATGGAGACAAGAAGCTCATCATGAATTTCCTAAGGATTGATATGATGACTTTCGACCCAATCAACCTTAAGTCCATTATTCATTACAATAAGGATACCATTACGTCTTTCTACTTCAAGGTTCATAACCTTACCACTAGGTTCAAGGTTTCACATAAAGGACCCTCTTATCATCATTCAAGGTCTCATATCACTTTCATACATATAAGACTAAGAGCTTTAGCCTCTTAAGTCAAGTCATAACATATTCACTTTCATACATGCATCAAGTAAGGAACACAAGTCTACCTAGACAACACACAACATACTTCACACTAGCAAATATTACATGTCATTCAAGAAGAACATAGGAACAACCATTATCATGTTAAAGTCATCCTATACACTACTAAATCATCATCAATATATTCATTATAGACTCATTTATCCAAATAGGAACAATCATGCATCAACTCTAAGACTACACACATGAACACATAGTCATAGTATAACATGATTACCTAAAATCTTCAATATAAGAACACATACTTTCACATTACTTCACATATAGGTAAATATGACCATACTTCACATAAGTTAAAATCATCTAATTAACAACAATTCAATCACTATTCAATGATTAAAAACCTTCAATGCAAGAACCCATGGTAGATCATGAAATAGGTCAAGTCCAACTTTGAAAACTTTAGAAAACATCTTTGAATATTAGGCTCGTTGATGAAACGAGTTTCAAGGATCAAAAGCCATACCTCAATGAAGATAATCCTCCAATTTGATGAAGAAACTTCACTCAAATCTCCAATCCAAGCTCTTCCTTGAATTTTTGCTTCTATGGAGTCTTAAGGAACTTCTAATGGATTTTGGGGTTTTGATTTTGAAGAATGAAATCTTCTAAATGTTAAAGACTTATAAACACATTTAATTACCCAAATAACCCCTTATCAACCTTAAATACTTCTATTTTGAAGTGGGGTGAATTTACAAGTTCACCCCTCACTTGGCAATGAACTGCACACAGGAGACAGACCCATCGACGGCTCATCCCTTGACCAACGGACCGTCCTGTTGATCCGTGGTCTGGGACTGAGGCCTATCTTGGGCTTCCTCTCCCCCACGCCTAAGTTCCTACCGAAAAAACCCTACGTCGATTGCCTCCGTGGTTTGGGCTGTCTTGGGCAACCTTGTGCACTAACTTGGGTCCTTTCTCAACGACCCTTGGATGGTCCTTGGGGATATTTTCCCGGACGTTCCAACCTAAAAATGACCGTATACGAGTTTAGGACCTCTCACATGAATTTCAACCAAAATTAACACGTAAAACTCGACGAAACATGCCTAGACACATATGGTCATTTCAAGGCACATCTTTTGAATGTCATGGACGTTCTTGGACATTTGACCTCCAAACTTCACGAAACTTGACACACTGCCTATATACACTATAATAAATCTTTAAGGACCTTATAACCTTATGAATAACATATAGCCACATAGAACCACATATGAGGAACTTGGGTGACATAGTCATCAAACGTCTTAGTCGTCCCTTGATGTTTGACTTCCAATGCACCTAAAACTATAGAAACTGCCTCAATACCACATAATAGACTATTTTAGGACCTTAGACCATCATGAAAACATCTTTAGGCTCTAGCTTCAGCTAAGTTATTTTCGGGATCTTACATTTTTATAATTGATTAGTAGAGATAGTTTACTAACTTTGAAACTTAAATTGATATATTGTAATTAAATTTCTTTTTTCCTTTATGAAATAGAGTAACATATTTAAAATGTCAATGAATTCTTTTCGGTGTCATTTATTAATTTGTATATTATCGAGATAATTTTTTTATTTTACATTCTTTACTTAAATACATTACGTGAAATTCGCTAATGAGAAAAAATATGCATATAAGGAATTTAATTTAGGCAACATATAAAGATCATAATTTAAATTAGAGTTTTTTTTAAAAAAAATTATAAATAATTTAAGTATCATCCCTTATTCGATTATCAATGTCATGCCCCTACTCCTACCCCTACCCCAACCCTCAGCCCGCCCCGCCCACACCACCACTCCCTCCCCACCCCCTCCTTCCCCCCGCTTAATCTCTCCAACAATATGACATCCAACACCTACCCCAACCCAATCTCCATGTAGCTTCAGTTCTCTATCAATAACACCCTCCCTCATTTTCTTCTCTTGTCATTTCAATCAGCCTTTATCTTATCCTTAATTAAAATTCTATGTCACACATCGAGCCTACTCCCTGGGAGGAATTGGCACTCGAGAACTATTGTTGGCCCCAACCGAACCCTTTGTCTGACTTACTTAATTATCAACAAAAAAATTAAGCAAGAAGAGGAGAATCCAAATACAAGATAACTTAAAAGTCTGAAAACTAAACTCGTAATGTTCAGAAATAAACATTTAACTTAGCCAAAATGGAAACTCAAATCTGAACATAAGCTAATAATAAGATAATGACTAATGAACTAACATTTGACTATCTATGAAGCCTACAAACAACTAAGATGGATGTCTAGACAAGACCCGCGTCATTCTAATGAACTAAAACTAGTAAAAGCAATAAAAAGGGGTCCTCCAAAAGTGAGGAGGCTCACAAAAAAATTGTTGGGCTCAAATAGAATCAACAATGTGATAGATGATGATCATGATTCTTGTGTCTGCATCATTTACATATGTAGACCAAATGATATCAATACATTGAATTTACGAGTATGCGAGGGGAATTCCAAAACAAGACATAAGCTTGAAAATAACTGAAAAACTTACCTAGCTCAACTAAACTCAAACTTAACTGAACTCATTTCAATATAAACCAATGTAAAAACAAGTGCAATATAAGGAAAAGCCTTTTAAACCATGGATGTGAACTCTATGTATTTGGAAATACAATAATACGTTGTGTGTATGTAAACATAGAAATATAACCCAGAAATGTATGTACAAATACATATAAACTATGTCTATAAGAATACACATACGTTTTTGGGAGTTTCTCTAACCGGTAACCATCACTTAAGAGCTTTGTGATGCTACAATGTCTTGCCTTACGCTGCCATTGACGTCATATACCTTGCCGAGGGTATAGAACCTGACTACTAGGTGAATCCACTAGTTTATGCTAAAAAGAACTAAGGAATCATCTAAAAATTGTGAACCTTTTCTACCCAACATGGCTACATAGTTTATGGGGGTTGGGAGTTGTCTGAACTCTCCCCCATATCGGTACTCAATACTACTGCCAAAATGTGATACTATCTATCATGTTTAGAACATACTTCCATATGTGGTTTGAGATATTTTCCCAAAACTTAGCTCATCTTCTGTTTTCGAAATCAACGTTTCCACTCTTGCATAATTATGAAGGCGTTCACTCTTTTCTGAAAACTACCTCAGAGGCTCTTTGGAAATCAAGGTTTCCTTTTATTGTTTAAACGTGAAAACATTTAAACTCTTTTGGAATACATAGTCCTCATATACTCTTTGAAGAAATGAATTTCAACCTTTACTCTTTAGTCTTTACTCAACTTGAACTTTAAGTCATCAAATAAAGTTAAAACATTTGGAAAAGACTTTTGGAAAACTCTAAGAACTTTTCTTGACTTGACTCTTACTTCTCTTAACTTTGATCTTAACTTTCCTTTAATTAGATTATGTATTCAATGTTCACGATCTCATTATTATGGATAATTTTATGATTTTAGACATACCTTAGAGTGTTGGACTCAACTACAAAACATATGTACGTTTCTAAGGAACTACTACGGAAGTATTGGGGGAAGAATGGGAAGAACTAGCGACCCGAACGTTCTGAGAGGCGCGGGGCGTCAGCCTTGAAATTCAGAGACTAGGTTGGGCGCTCTGGCTGGCACCACACCCCGATCTCAACATTAAGAGGCCCCTTCTTGGGGCTTTGGGAGGGGAATCACCCCGTACCCTTACTTAGGTGCACTCTGATTTTTCTTCTTCGTTTTTAATCTCTTAACCCCCTATATAAGAGATCCCAATCTTTCTAGTTCTTTCAAATAGCGAGATGTTACATTTAATCAGAAAAAAATGATTCCAATTTTGAATTTTTCTCTAATTGGAGTTATATATATATATATATATATATATATATATATATATATATATATATATATATATATATATATTTATAATAATATCTTGTGGCACACTTCTATGATCAGCATTTGTATTCATCTTTTATCTCCTTTTAAAAAATATTTTTCTATTTTTTAATTTATATTTTCAAACACTTAAATGTCTAACCCATTAACATTCCTCAAATTACTGTACATTTAATTTAATGGAAGATGAAAAAACAAAAAAACTTTTCCTTTTCAAAACAAAAAACATTTCATTTACCGAAACTGTTTATAAATTTTGCCTACAAATTAAATAGGTTTGAGTATCCATAAACAATAACAATGAGCTCCATGACTTCACTCTTCTTCTTTTGTTTCTATTAATTTTTCCCATCTATCAATTTATAATATAAAAGAAAATGGTTTGTACTCTTCTATTATTAGTCATTAATGTAAACATTTCATATTACATATATGTTGACAAACATGATTCTACTCCATCCAAGAAGAAGTAGAAGAGAAAGTCTGTGTATATTGGTATAAGAAGAAAGGTCACACAACAAACATTTTTTCTCAAAATAAAGGGAAAAGGTATAAGCACCCACTAGACTATGACCCAAATCTTAGAGACACACATTTACTAAACTAAGGTCCTATTACGCCTTTGAACTTGTTTTTTTCCCCGTAATTTTGTACAACTTTTTGGCTTACATGGCATCAAGTATCTCTCACTCGCCTCAATTGTGTGGAATCACAGAGTGTGCTACATATCTCAAAAGGTGCACAAACTTATATATAAAATTAGTATGGGGGGTAATAGGACCTTAGTATTGTTGAGGTGTTTCTCTGAGATTTCGGTCATAATCTAGGGAGGTACTGATTACTTCTCCCCAAAAGAAAAGACTCTTAAAAAGGATATTAATATTATAATTCCTCTTACAAAAAGATACATGGTGAGAAAAAATTAACTTGATAGAGAAATTTATAGGAAGAGTGCTAAGTGTTCGAAAGGCCAAGAAGAATTATCTATTTATGGAATTCATATTAAATCAAGAGAAGAGTAAATCAAGAATTATTTCAAGAAAATATAAATTAATATATGGAACTCATATCAAATTAGAAGGAGAATAAATAAAATTATGATTTGAAAGAAGCCAAAATTAGTGCTCTATCTCGCGCACACACACATCACGGTTGTGCTTGTGCTTGTGTTGTGATGCATTGGATCGGTGTTATGTTCTGTCACACTAAGTGGGATTGGATGTCAAGTACGACATGCATATTGGATGGGGCGCCACTGTCATTCCCTGAGTCTACACCTTTAGCGGGACTAGCACTTGGAGACCATTGCTAGTCCCAAGCGAACCATTGGCCTGGGTTACTTACTCAGCCGAAGATTATATGCATATTTATAATGATCAATAGCACTATACTCACTTAAATAATAAGTACTGAGAATGCTTAAAAGTCAAACATTCAACTTGCCAACATGGCAACTCAAGTCTTCACATAGAAAATTACAACAAAAAGACTAAAGAATTAATAATATATGTCTTTGAAGACTCTAAAAAATAGGGATGTTGGAACATGACCCTGAATCATCTTCAAAACTAACAATTATAAAGCAAGTGATAAAAGATGTCCTCCGGAATGCAAGGAGGCTGACCAACTGACTGCGAGCTGTTTACTTGGTCAAGAATACGCCGAATGTCGATCCTAGTTTCCTACACCTACATCATAATATGATGCAGGACAACTGGCATCAGTACATTGAACGTACGAGTATGCAAGTTGGAATACTAAAACACAAACATAGGCTTAAAAGGAAATTCTGAAGAACTTATGTGGCTCAACTCAACTCTAAATGAATGAACTCATTTCAATATAATGCAATTTAAAACAAGTACAATTGTCACACTCGGAGAGCACTCCCCAGATGTAATCGGTGTCGGCGTCCTCGAAGAGGACTTAGGCAAACCCTTATCATTCGTCATAACATATCATAGGTTACAAATGCGGAAAATAAAAAACTTTTGCATATACTAAGTGAAGTATACTTAGACTTCTCGCTTATCATATATTGAGGTATACATAGACCTGTCACATAGAATCTTACTTAGGCTTCTCTTTTACTAACATTATCAACATACATATGATAGTCTAATAAAAATGTCTCACATAAAACCATCTAAAAGTACGAATCTTGGACTTATCCAATACAATCTTAATATTCCATATTGGCCTTACTATAATAAAATTCGAATGATAAGAAGGAATAAAAGTATGTCTCTTAGACTATTACAATCTTTATCGCTAGAGTAATGAAAACGTAGCATCCCCGAACATGAGGACCTACCAACACTTGGAGAAAGAGTTCCAAGCTTCTTCAATCGACCTTCTTGAACTTTAATGCCGGACCCTACATTTTTGTAGATATATATAGGATATGGGTTAGTACGCCACTTGTAATAAGTATGGTTATATGCACATAAAACATTTAAAGACACTACACCATTTTAGGTCTACGATCACCCTAGTAAAGTGTAGCCTAAACTAGCAAAAAGTGTGGTCTTAGATTAAAGGCTACACTTTTGGACTTTAGGCAACACTTTTCCAGGGGTGCCCAAATGAAGCGTTACCTTAGCTTTTAGGCAACACTTTTCAGGTGTTGCCTTATCAGTTACGCTTTTAAGCGTAGCCTAAAAGGTAAAAGACCACGCTTTTATGCACCTCAATAGCAACATTTATATCTCATACAACTACACTTTTAAGTGTTGCCTTAGCTTTCTTATTGACCATATTATGCAGACTTGGAATGTAGGAGTACAACTTACATTTTGAGGATATTTACTAAAATCAACATCCCACCAACAAGTTTATAAAGTCACAAACAACAGAGCATTTCAGATACTATCAAATAGCAATCCAAACAGCAGCAGGGTCAACAACAAGGGCTGACAGTGGCAATGAAACTAGGGCACCTTAACACACACTTCTCACAATACTATCTGACACCACTATTTCAGTTTGTAAAGTAAGTGTAAATTAGTACTTACTTGACCAAATCAGTTCTTCATCTTTCGTCCTTCAGCTCTTCGATTTTTAGTTCTTTGATCCCCAGTTCTTTAGCATCTACTCTTCATTTAGTCGAGAAAATCAAAATCTGGAGAGGAGAATCTTCAACTGAACTCTTCCGTTTTTCAGCTTAGCTAGTTAGGAGAATCGACATGTTTCAAAAGTTTTATAGCTACATAAATGTTAAAACAAATTTAACACTCAAGTTTAAAAAAAATAAATTGAAACTATGTCATATAAATAGAAACTGGAGGAGTAATGTTCAACGAAAATATTACAGTAACGGTTCCATATCAAATTAAAAATATGTTGATAACCCGTTACAACAACACTTTTTTGTTTAATACCCATCATTTCATTATACTCAATCTTCATAGTTTTTTACTATTATCAAAGGAACAACTAATATCTCAGTTCATTCAATTTTTCTCCTTTTCATTTGTTCAACTTCACGAGAAAGGAGCTGTATCCACTTTCCCGGCATTATTCTGATGCTTTTCTGATCTTCTTTTTGGTAATTCTGATGCCTTTTTTGGCGGAAAAAATCTCGTATGCTAGATGGTGTTTCCTAAGAAACAGTAGGACTAATAGTTTTTGGAGCTGCATCCCCTTTCCTATGATAATTCTGATGCTTTGTCTGGGGAAAAATAGCTCATAGTTTACATGGGGTTCCTTATGGTTTTAGATTTGATCTTCTATCGAATTAATCTTAGAGAAAATGTCCATTAATAATGCTTATCATGAATGTAGTATTCAATTACTTTCATATATATTAGACTTTCCTTAATCGTGACTGATGAGACGAGAGACAATTCAAGATTATATACTAATTGTGTTGTTCCTATTGACCTGTCAAGTGATTGTTTGAATGAACTTGAAGCAGATTTCCTTTCTCCTGCCTATCCCAGGGATCTTAATTTTTTGTTATATTTTCTGAAAATGTTATTGCTGGGTGAAAGTCGATCATATCAAAAGTGAAAGAAAAGAAAAGCAACAGCTTCTGGCACAATGTAAGTTCTTCAAACTCCTCAAGAGAAGTAATTAAAGGATTACACAGAGAAAACAATGTGTGTATATATATATGATATGGTTCACCATTTTCTGCACACAGAAACCAACTAATATCGAAGGAACAACTAATATCTCAGGGCACACAGAAATCAACTAATGAAGCTAAATTACTAGCTAGACTCCCAAAAATTGTATAAAAACACAAGAACATCAAAACCCTAAAGCTAAAATTTTGACTTTCCAAGATAGAATTCTTACCCGGTAAACCCTAAATCTGTCTGAAATTAAGTTCTGCAACGAGAAATCCGAGAGAAAACTGTGACGGAGAGACTTAACTTCAGTTCATCTTGCCAACAAACCCAATCAATTCCTTCTAAACAAAAAAAAATATTCAATATGAAGAAGCTTGATGAAATCTTCAGCTCTTCAGCTCTTACCTTGACGAAATCTTCAGCTCGGAGAAGAGAAATCTCGGTCAGCTCGGTGAGTTCTGCAGCTCGATCTTCAGCTTGGAGAAGAGAAAGCCCGGTCAGCTCGGTGAGTTCTGCAACTCGATCTTCAGTTCAATCTTCAGCTCAGAGAAGAGAAATTGTGAGTTCTTCAGCTCGGAGAAGGAAAGGGAAAGCGTGACTTGAAGGAAAGAGCTCGATCTTCAGCACTCAGAAAATGAACAAGAAAGGGAAAACATGAGTTCTTCAAAAAAGGAACAGGAAAGGGAAAACGTGAGTTGAGAAGGAAAGAGATAGTCTTTTTGTTAATAGTCTTTTTGTTTTATTATTATTTAATGTTTATTTTTTTGGCCAATAAAAATGGTATGGAGGGTTAAAATTGTTGGAGGGAATATAAAATTTTGGTGAAAATTTTAAGGCCACACTTATAATGTGTTGTTTTTACAATAATAAAAATAGGACATGTAAAAAGTGTGGTCATATATGTAAAAAATTGTTGCCAATTATATCATTTTGTAGCAACACTTATAAAGTGTAGCTTATTGCATTAAAGAGTACACTTTTCAAGTGTTGCCAATATTATTGTTGCTAAAAGTTAAAAAAATTGGCTACACTTTAAAAGCGTTCCCAAAAATACTTTAGGCAACACTTTAAAAGTGTAGTCTAGAATTAGTGTGGCTGTAGACCTAAAATGGTGTAGTGAGACATGCATGAAAATGACCATTTCTTTAGAAAGCATGGTAAGTCATTTGAACGCCTTTAATGCACATACAATAGAGCATATACAAGATAAGGATAACAATAACATAAATCATGATCATAACCAAAGACACATCATCATAAAGTCATTTTAACATTTCATGTTCAATAATTCATATCAACATAACATACAACACTTAACAATAATCCTATACTAAGACTACAAGTGCAATGCTCATGTGAAGCCCCTAAAACCCCACATAATCATGTAAACAAGATAGAAGACCATAAGTAATGCTTTACTTTATTCAACTTAAATCATAAGTAGTCATCATCACATATAGCAATGTAGACCAATAACATGTTCATCAGCAACCAACATCATATAAGAGCAACATCATATATCATAAGCATTATACATTTCATGTTCATAGTATATAACAACAATCTTCTAGGACTTCCCTTAGAGTCAAGTTGTGCATTGTCTAGGTATAGTCCCATACACCTACCTACACTAATTAAACTCCTCAAGTCACCCTAGTCAATGTCTATTTACTTTAGTCTTTCAATTTACTTTAGGGAACAATCTCCTTAACCGACATTAGATCATGTGAGCTAAACATGGAATCCGGTGTCATGAAACCCTACACCGAAAGAAGGTGGTCTACATGACAAAGTAGAACCAAAACATGAACATAGCGTTTTATGTGGATCCACTAGCTAGTATTCCTATGGGGGCAGCATAGTTAAGGAACTAGAAGATATATTAGAGGCTCATAATTACATATTGTATGTTAGCCTCCATCTCATGAGAGTCATTGTGAACCTACCTTCAAACTTGGGAAGGGACAAGTCTCTTATCTAGTTCCCTCTGTGCTAAGCTAAAGTCCCTTTTTGAAAAACTTTTAATTTATCATTTATCATCAATCTTATCATAGACCATAGGAGACTAACTCCTTGTATAAACATGATCATCAGGTCATTGGGTTTAGGACGAGAATTTCATTTCATCACAACCCTTCATTAGTGAGATTAACATATCATAGTAATATTGTGTAAGACATACAAGAGAAACATCATCAACCTTGCATTATCATACCCTTACCATGATCCCACATTTAACATATTAATAGACAATCAGATATGCATAGAAACATCATACATACTTGTATTGCATAACAACATCAATTATAGGCCGACATCAACATAATAGAGTAATCATGACTTTAGAAGACTTACCTATTGCTTCCAAGAATCTTCATCAAGAACTTACTCTCAATTCACCACAATCATCCAATAATATAGTGAAATACACAATAATATAACAAATCCCAACCACTCTAGTCATATACAAGACAAATTCATAGTTAGGGTTAAGGGAAAGGGGTTCATTTATGAGTTCATTCAAGCTATAGTTCCAATTCAAACATTAGATGACATTAAGTGAAAGATATAACATAATCAAATCCATTAATTAGGGAGAGAAAATTCCCCACACGAAATCAAACAATTACATATCAATTACTCAACAATACATATTTAATTATCCATAGAAAATCATAATTCATCATACATAGTCATCAATTTTGAATTTAGAAGAAAACCCATTTATAGAGTAAAAACCCTAGGAATTTGAATTGTTTAGAAATCACTTTGAAAGAACCTCTTGGTGAAAGGAATCCCAAGTGTAAAAAAATCATACCTTAATGAAGATTCAATCCACGAATTTTGAAAAGGAAAGTTAGAACTTGACCTTCTTCTCCAAGCTTTCAATGCTCTTCAATGGTGGTTGAGTAGAGAGAGAGAGTTTTGAGAGAGATGAGAGTAATTTGGTGATTCTGATTTCGAGTGAGTTAGAATGGTTTTAAACTGACCTAAAACCAATATAAACTCGTCCCTAAATTACCCAAAATAGCCCTCACTTAATTAGGAAATTTTGTGAAGTTATATTGACTTAAAAACAATGCGGACAAATCAAGGAAGTGGTTGCGGGTCGCGGGGGCAATTTCAATTCTTTTTTCTGAAATTCGGGTTGAGGTAGTGAGCCTCGTGAAGGCCCAGTGTTACGAGGTAGAATTTTCCTAGCCAGTGCTTGTTGAGAGACGCACAATGTGCTCCATATATTGGCTGCCGCAAGCTGCTTATGCAGCTTGCTCGCTAATGTTCGGGTCCTCCTCAAGGACCCTTCGAGTGGTCCTTGGGGAGTCGTTACTGGAAGTTTGGACCCTTTATACTTTATTTTAGCAACATAAAGACTATTTACAAGTTTTACACTTCATTTGACACTCCCAATCTTTCACCAAACATAGGGACGTCTATTAGTTCAATTTAGCTAGTTTCCGAACGTCAGGGTCTTTCTTTGTCATTTTGGCTCTGACCTTTTCTAATTGAGTTTAATACATTAATATAGGTCTGGAAACATAATTTTAACTCTTATTTAAATAGGCGAAGCTCTAGTCTAAGTCATGGAACTTTCAGAGTGTTACATTATCCCCTCTTAGGAACATTCATCCCCGAATGACACTAAAATCTCTTGGATGGTAAGGATAGACTCAATACTAGCACCCCAACCAACAGCAACATATAATCATTATGAGTCACAGCTCATAGTAGTACTTCACCACTCGTTTCAACACATACCATAACATTACACATAGCAACTCAATTCATGATGCACAACATATAAGAGCTCAACATTTCATAACACATAATGAGGATCTACCTTTTCAACATCAATATGAGCTCAAAATACATCAAAGAATTTGTAACGGCCTGTATTTTTGTATGTGGTAGTTCTATTCATGTTATACTTGACTTATACTTATAGTGTAGGTGAGGTATCATGTTTCTTACATGATTAGTGTTGGTTTAAACTAGCTTGGAAGGTGATGTAATGCCTTGCACGTTTTAGCATATGTATTGCAAGTTAACTCCGATGGAAAGTATTTAAGTAATTATAGTAAGGTGGTAATTGAGCTAGCAGCTGCATCACCTACTTGATCTATATTATAGTTAAAGGGCCCAAGTTTGATTGACCAGATTTAGGCTTATATTTAGGAGCTCATTTGGAGCCCAAACCTATTAAAGAAAATGTGAATGAAAGAAGGCCCAACAGCCAAATCTGCCAATTGGCCATTATGGATAAAGCCCAAGTGAAACTAAGTAAGTACATGACCTCCTAAGATTTGTTTTGCCATGTTATTGGGCCAAGTGTGTACCACCTACTTGAACTAATCTGTCCCAAGCTGATTAAAAGAACAAAGGAAAAATGGACAGCCAAGGTCCAATAATATTAAGTCCAAAAGGGCCCAAGTTAAAAGGACAAGCAGGTGGGGCACCTACTTGACATTATATGGCCCAAAATTGGTCAAGAGTGTCGGCCATAACACCTCCTTTTTCAAAGGATAAGGATCAAGTCTTATTCTCCATTTTGAACTTGCAAAATTTCAGATTTCCTTAAGTTCTTTCTTGGTCTCTCTTGGCTTCAATAAGCAGCCCTAAAACACCTTAGGATTCTTGAGTGCTGTCTAATTTTTCAAGTAAGAGTTTGAAGGAGAGTTTGAATTCTTGAAGTACAAGTTTAGAGGATAAATTTTCAGAATTAAGGTAAGACTTCAACCCATTTGTTTTCCTCTCTTTGATCATGTTTGGAGTGGAGAATTTTGTATATATTTATCAAGAATTCATGGATGATGATAAATCTTTGAGTCAATATTCTCCTATTATGCTGAAAGATTTGAGATTGTTTAGTGGGCTGCCTTATGAATATTGTTTGTTGAGAGGGCTGTTTGGGTATCTTCTGGAAATGTTTTTTTGAATTGTATTAATGTGTAGCGGAAGGGGTGGTGGTTTCACCATATGTAAGGGTTTGTATGGGCTGATTCCATCAATATTTTTTAGCTACTGTTTTGGAGAACCCTTAATTGTGATAGCTTGCTGATGTTAGCTTAATCATGACTTATGTTGTAGATTAGTGCCCAATAAGGAAGCTGAGTACGTGATAGTGGTATTGGTCAAAATATAAGGTATGTAAGGCTATTCGATTATATATCCTTTTGGCATGAAATCTGGCCCCCCCTGCAATTAATATCAATGAAAGTGATTCTCAAAGGTCTATTTCTAGAAAAGAAAGCATGGTGGCAGCGTACTATCTCCAAATAGCTAACAATATTTCTTTCCCCATTCTAAGTACATGGAACTACTTCATTATATGTTCACTACTCTATACTTGTGTAATTTTCCCTTGTGCTGTTATAGAAATGGTATTTGCAAAAGAAAGTTTGATGAATCCTTCTCCTAAGCCAATTGAAGTCCATTGTGCCATTAAGGTCTTAAAGTAAGGTGTTGATGTTTCATAGCTCCTTATGTCATTGTTACTGCCTCAAAGTATTGTTTTCATGTATTCCACTACTGTTCCGTAATTTCATGTCTCCAAGATGATTATGACCACCAAATCAACATCTCAAAATGTTACGATTATCCAAAACAACATCTCAAAAGAGTTATGAACTGATTAAGAATAATCTCAAACATTAAAGAATCTAAGTGAAGAAATCTATTTAATTAAGGGTGGCAGCTTAGGGGCGAAAGCCTAGCATGGGTCGATCCCTATTGGTATAGAAGGGTGGCAGCTCAGGGGCGAAAGCCTAGCATGGGCCGATCCCAAGTTGTGTAATTATGAGGACCGCATCCCAGGGGTTAATACGCCTAGCATGGGTCATCCTCTTCTACCACTGATCAGCTGGTCACTTGTATCACAAGCCCAACAAAGATTATAACATACAAAGAAGGTAAAGAAAGGAATGTAGCTTACTTGATTCCACAAGAGTAAGCAAAGGTGGTCTTCTCTCCTAATCTATGCACTCATATGTTGCTACTTGATTTCATTTGTGCCTTGTATTACATATACTTTTTGCCTTACATATTCAGTACATTTTTCGTACTGACGTCCCGTATTGGGGACGCTGCATTTCATGCTGCAGGCTCAGGTACTCCAGCTAGTAGACCTCCTCAGTAGGAGCACTCAAAATTCTGCTACTTTTGGTGAGCTCCAAGTTGATTCGGAGCTTTATTAAGTCCTTGGTAAATTCGTTTGGTATTGTATCATAGTTAAGGGTAAGGCGGGGTCTGTCCCGACCTACTCTAGTCTTCTATCTTTTAGAGGCTTTGTAGACGTATGTACATGGTTCAGTTGTGTCTTAAGGAGTTGTGGTCTAAACGGCCAAGTCTTGTATATAACTTTTGGACCTACTTACGTTGGTTTATATCGCTGCATCCAAAGTTAACTTGTCTCAATTGTTATAGTATATGCTCAGTAAGAACAGGTTGTAGGTTGGTTCTCTCGGGCCTTTAGGGCATCGGGTGGCTGTCCGTCTTAATGGGTTTTGAGGCGTGACAGAATTATCATGCTATCATTCTTCTCCATACAACAACAAAACAACAAAATCTCAAGAAGACAATATGCATATACATTTCATATAAGTGCAAAGATAGAGTATGAAAGGCATTTTCTCGCAACTCAATTTGGTACATTTTGTACCAAAAATATGCACCCATTTAGAAAACAAGTCAATTTCATATTATTAATTATTTTCTTTATTAAGAGGAATGTCTAACCTCAAGAGTAAAAATATGAGGGTAGCAGGTCTTCATGTCGGCCTCGTCCTCCCATGTTTCACTCTCAACAAGATGGTTCCTCCGTAGGACTTTTATGGAGGCAAACTGTTTGTTCCTCAACTTCTTCACTTGGCGATCTATGATATCAACCAGAACCTCTTCATAGGAGAGGTTCTCATCAACCCCTAAACTTTCAATAGGTAGAATGGACACCGGGTGGCCTATGCATTTCTTGAGCATAGAAACACCGAACGAACCGAAGCTAGTTCACTAGGTAGTTTCAGCTCATAGGCAAGTTTTTGATCCGTTGTAAAACCTCATAAGGACTGACATACCGGGGACTTAACTTCACCTCCGAATGGCATCACCCCTTTCATAGGTGAAATCTTCAAATAGACTTGAGCACCTATTTCAAACTCAAGATCTCTTCTCCTATTATCGGCATAAGACTTTTGTCGACTATAGGTTGTCTTGAATCTATCTCTTATTACCCGAACTTTCTCTATAGCCTCATAAATAATCTCGGGACCAAGGAGTGAAGACTCACCAACCTTAAACCACCCAACAGGAGACCTAATATTCAACCATAAAGAGCATCAAAAGGTGCCATAAAGATGGTCGAATGGTAACTATTGTTGAAGGATAACTCAATCAATGGTATGTGATCATCCCAACTTACCTTGAAATCAATAACACAGGATTTTAACATATCTTCTAGAGTCAGTATGGTACGTTCCGCTTGACCATCTATCTGAGGATGAAAAGCGGTGTTAAGTTTCACTTGAGTACCTAAATCCTTTTGAAAAGCTTTCCAAAAATGAGAAGTGAATTGGGCACCTCTATCCGAAATGATGGACAAAGGAATCCCATGAAGACTCAAAATCTCATTAATGTAGATTCTTGCATACTCTTCGGTCGTATAAGTAGACTTAACGGGGATAAATTGGGCAAACTTCGTCAACCTATCCACAATAACCCATATTGAATCATTTTGCCTCCGGGTTCGAGGTAACCCAACAACAAAGTCCATATTGATGTCTTCCCATTTCCAAGTCGGAACATCAATGATTTGAGTTAACCCACCCGGTTTTAGATGCTCGACTTTAACTTGTTGGTGATTTGGACACTTAGCAACAAACTCTGCTATGTCCCTTTTTAAACCATCCCATCAATAGACTTCCCGAAGGTCATGATGCATTTTGGTTGCACCCTAATGAATAGAATAACGGGAACCATGGGCTTCTTCTAGAATTCAATTATCAAATCCTCGACATCCGGTAAACATAATCTCCCTTGGTACCTACGAACACCGTCCCCCCCCTCCCGGAGAAGGACTCATTGAGTTTACCAAGTACCGATTTATTCAGTTCCATCAATAGAGGATCAAGATGTTGCTTAGATTTTACCTCAACCACTAATGATGACTCGGAGTTATAATGGACCATAAAATCACCATTTGGAGAATCTTCTAACTGCATACACAAACGAGCCAGCCTATGAACATCTTTCACTAGTTATTTCTGTCACGCCTCAAAACCCATTAAGACGGACAGGCACCCGATGCCCTAAAGGCCCGAGAGAACCAACTTACAACCTGTTCTTACCGAGCATATACTATAACAATTGACACAATTTAACTTTGGATGCAGCGATACAAACCAACGTAAGTAGATCCAAAAGTTATATACAAGACTTGGCCGTTTAGGCCACAACTCCTTAAGACACAACTGAACCATGTACATACGTCTACAAAGCCTCTAAAAGATAGAAGACTAGAGTAGGTCGGGACAGACCCCGCCTTACCCTTAACTACGATACAATACCAAACGAATTTACCAAGGACTTAATAAAGCTCCGAGTCAACTTGGAGCTCACCAAAAGTAGCAGAATTTCAAGTGCTTCTACTAAGGAGGTCTACTAGCTGGAGTACCTGAGCCTGCAGCATGAAATGCAGCGTCCCCAATACGGGACGTCAGTACAAAAAATGTACTGAATATGTAAGGCAAAAAGTATATGTAATACAAGGCACAAATGAAATCAAGTAGCAACATATGAGTGCATAGATTAGGAGAGAAGACCACCTTTGCTTACTCTTGTGGAATCAAGTAAGCTAGATTCTTTTCTTTACCTTCTTTGTATGTTATAATCTTTGTTGGGCATGTGATACAAGTGACCAGCTGATCAGTGGTAGAAGAGGATGACCCATGCTAGGCGTATTAACCCCTGGGATGCGGTCCTCATAATTACACAACTTGGGATCGGCCCATGCTAGGCTTTCGCCCCTGAGCTGCCACCCTTCTATACCAATAGGGATCGGCCCATGCTAGGCTTTCGCCCCTGAGCTGCCACCCTTAATTAAATAGATTTCTTCACTTAGATTCTTTAATCTTTGAGATTATTGTTAATCAGTTCATAACTCTTTTGAGATGTTATTTTGGATAATCGTAACACTTTGAGATGTTGATTTGGTGGTCATAATCATTTTGGAGACATGAAATTACAAAACAGTAGTGGAATACATGAAAACAATACTTTGAGGCAGTAACAATGACATAAGGAGCTATGAAACATCAACACCTTACTTTAAGACCTTAATGGCACAATTGACTTCAATTGGCTTAGGAGAAGGATTCATTAAACTTTCTTTTGCAAATACCATTTCTATAACAGCACAAGGGGAAATTACACAAGTATAGAGTAGTGAACATATAATGAAGTAGTTCTATGTACTTAGAATGGGGAAAGAAATATTGTTAGCTATTTGGAGATAGTACGCTGCCACCATGCTTTCTTTTCTAGAAATAGAACTTATGAGAATCACTTCATTGATATTAATTGCAGGTGGCAGATTTCATGCCAAAAGGATATAGAATCGAATAGCCTTACATACCTTATTTTTCTGACCAATACCACTATCACGATTCAGCCTTCCTTATTGGGTGCTAATCTACAACATAAGTCATGATTAAGCTAACATCAGCAGCTAATCACAATAAGGTCCTCCAAATCAGTAGCTAAAATATTTGATGGAAATCAGGCCCAAACAACCCTTACATAAATGGTGAACCACCACACCCTTCCTCTACACATTAATACAACTTCATACATCATCTCCCAAGCTACCCAAACAGCCCTCAACAACAATATTCATAAGGCAGCCACTATCAATCTCAAATCTTTCAGCATAATAGGAGAATATTGACTCAAAGATTTATCACAATCCATGAATTCTTGATAAACATATACAAAATTCTCCACTCCAAACATTATCAAAGAGAGGAAAACAAATGGGTTGAAGTCTTACCTTAATTCTGGAAATTTATCCTCTAAACTTGTACTTCAAGAATTCAAACTCTTACTTGAAAAATTAGACAGCACTCAAGAACTCTAAGGTGTCTTAGGGATGCTAATTGAAGCCAAGAGAGACCAAGAAAGAACTTAGGAAATCTGAAACTTTTGCAAGTTCAAAATGGAGAATAAGACTTGATCCTTATCCTTTGAAAAAGGAGGTGTTATGGCCGACACTCTTGACCAATTTTGGGCCATATAATGTCAAGTAGGTGCCCCACCTGCTTGTCCTTTTAACTTGGGCCTTTTTGGACTTAATATTATTGGACCTTGGCTGTCCATTTTCCCTTTGTTCTTTTATTCCACTTGGGACAGATTAATGCAAGTAGGTGGTACACACTTGGCCCAATAACATGGTAAAACAAATCTTAGGAGGTCATGCACTTACCTAGTTTCACTTGGGCTTTATCCATAATGGGCCAATTGGCAGATTTGGCTGCTGGGCTTTCTTTCATTCACATTTTGCTTTAATAGGCTTGGGCTTCAAATGAGCCCCTTAAAATAAGCCTAAATCTGGTCAATCAAAACTTTTGCCCTTTAACTATAATTATAGATCAAGTAGGTGATGCAACTGCTAGCTCAATTACCACCTTACTATAATTTACTTAAATACTTTCCATCGGAGTTAACTTGCAATACATATGCTAAAACGTGCAAGGCATTACATCACCTTCCAAGCTAGTTTAAAACAACACTAATCATGTAAGAAACATGATCCCTCACCTACACTATAAGTATAAGTCAAGTATAACATGAATAGAACTACCACATACAAAAATACAGGCCGTTACATCCTTCCCCCCTTGGAACATTGGTCCTCGAATGTTAGCATGGTTGTGCGGCCTAAACAAGTTCAAGCCTAAGCTAGTACTACTATTAATCACATTGAACATATAGACTTATACTTACTTGTCAATGCCTCCACTAACATTTTGATCATTCCCACCAGTGTGGAAGAGGTGAGGATACTTCAATTTCATTGCTTCTTCTGCTTCCCATGTAACTTCTTCTACTTGTTGGTTTCTCCATAGAACTTTTACAGAAGCTACTTCTTTATTTCTTAACTTCCTAACTTGTCGATCCAGAATAGCAATGGGTACTTCTTCATAAGTGAGATCTCCTGTAACCTGTACGTCTTCAGTAGGAGTAATACGAAATGGGTCACCTACGCATTTCCGTAGCATTGAGACATGGAACACCGGATGAACTGATGAAAGCTCTTGTGGTAGCTCTAACTCATAGGCTACTTGGCCAAATTTTCGGATAATCTTATATGGCCCTATATAGCGTGGACTCAGCTTTCCCTTTTTACCAAACCTCATTACCCCTTTCATCGGAGACACCTTCAAGAACACCCAATCCCCTNAAAAATACAGGCCGTTACATCCTTCCCCCCTTGGAACATTCGTCCTCGAATGTTAGCATGGTTGTGCGGCCTAAACAAGTTCAAGCCTAAGCTAGTACTACTATTAATCACATTGAACATATAGACTTATACTTACTTGTCAATGCCTCCACTAACATTTTGATCATTCCCACCAGTGTGGAAGAGGTGAGGATACTTCAATTTCATTGCTTCTTCTGCTTCCCATGTAACTTCTTCTACTTGTTGGTTTCTCCATAGAACTTTTACAGAAGCTACTTCTTTATTCCTTAACTTCCTAACTTGTCGATCCAGAATAGCAATGGGTACTTCTTCATAAGTGAGATCTCCTGTAACCTGTACGTCTTCAGTAGGAGTAATACGAAATGGGTCACCTACGCATTTCCGTAGCATTGAGACATGGAACACCGGATGAACTGATGAAAGCTCTTGTGGTAGCTCTAACTCATAGGCTACTTGGCCAAATTTTCGGATAATCTTATATGGCCCTATATAGCGTGGACTCAGCTTTCCCTTTTTACCAAACCTCATTACCCCTTTCATCGGAGACACCTTCAAGAACACCCAATCCCCTATAGAAAATTCTAGTCCTCTCCTTCTAATATCTGCATATGATTTATGTCGACTTTGAGCTGTTTCTAGCCGCTGCTGTATCACTTTGACTTTTTCCATAGCTTGATGAACAAGATCTGGCCCAAATAAGCCAGTTTCACCCATTTCGAACCAGCCAATTGGTGATCTACACTTTCGACCATATAAAGCTTCATAAGGTGCCATTTTAATGCTCGAATGATAGCTATTGTTATAAGCAAATTCAATAAGTGGTAGTTGATCATCCCAGCTACCCTTGAAATCTAATATACAAGCTCGCAGCATATCCTCAAGTGTCTGAATCGTAAGTTCTGCCTGACCATCCGTTTGAGGATGAAAGGCTGTACTTAAATTCACTTGTGTTCCCAAACTCTTTTGAAATGACTTCCAAAAATTTGCTGTAAATTGAGCTCCTCTATCCGATATTATAGAGATTGGCACTCCATGTAGTCGAACTATCTCTTTAATGTACAACCTCGCATACTCTTCAGCTGTATAAGTAGTCTTCACCGGCAAGAAGTGTGCTGCTTTGGTAAGTCTATCAACTATTACCCATATGGAGTCAAACTTCCGGAATGAGCGAGGCAAACCAGTAAAAAAATCCATGTTGATCATGTCCCATTTCCAAATTGGAAGTTCTATACGCTGCATGTAACCTCCGGGCTTTTGGTGTTCTACTTTTACCTGTTGACAGTTTGGACACTGAGCCACGAATTTTGGGCGAATGTTTCTTCTTCGATGTTCCCCACCAATCAATTTCTATTCAAGTCAGATGATACATTTTTAGTTGACCCCGGATAACAGAGTACCTTGAATTAAATGTGCTTCCATCCATGACCTCTTTCTTAGTTCATCTATATTAGGTACAACACAATCTGTTTTGACATCGAAGTACTCCGTCTTGCTTAAGCTCAAACGCCTTTGTCATACCATGTAGTACATTCTCTTTAAGTTGTAAAAGAATTGGATCAGTGTACTGCTTCTCTTTCCCTTCCACTATTAACGAGGATTCTGCCGCATTTTGCACAATTACCCCTTCGTCTTGAGATTCAAGAAGGCGAACGCCCAAGTTAGCTAGTTGGGAAAGATCCTTAGTCATTCCTTGTCTTTCCATAGACTTCCCATAAGTGGTTGCCATTATTTTACGGCTTAAAGCATCAGCTACTACATTAGCTTTACCGGGATGATATAAGATGTCAATGTCATAATCTTTTAATAGCTCCAGCCACCTTCGCTGCCTCAGATTTAAGTCTTTTTGCTTAAAAATATATTGCAAGCTTTTGTGATCAGTGTATATGTCAACATGAACTCCATACAAGTAGTGGCGCCATATCTTCAAAGCAAACACAACTGCTGCTAGCTCTAGATCATGGGTTGGATAATTTTTCTCATGTGGCCGCAGCTGCCTTGAGCCATAAGCTATAACTTTACTATGCTGCATCAATACACAACCTAAGCCCACTCCCGAAGCATCACAATACACTACATAGCCTTCTGTACCTTCTGGAAGTACCAACACAGGTGTAGAAGTTAATTTACTCTTCAGCTCTTGGAAGCTTCTTTCACACTCATCGCTCCACAGAAACTTGGTTCCTGTGTGTGTTAGCTTTGTTAAGGGTGCAGCCATCGAAGAGAATCCTTCAACAAACCTTCTGTAATAACCTGCCAATCCAAGAAAACTACGGATCTCCGTAGGCGTTATAGGTCTTGGCCATTTTTTCATGGCTTCTATTTTCTGGTTATCAACCCTTATTCCTTCCTCGGATACGATATGACCTAGGAATGCCACAGATTTCAACCAAAACTCACATTTAGAGAATTTTGCATACAATTTACGATCACGGAGAATATGTAAAACCTGCCGCAAGTGATTAGCATGATCCTCTTCCGATCTTGAATACACCAAAATGTCATCTATGAACACTATCACAAACACATCTAAGACTGGCTTGAACACCCTATTCATCAAATCCATAAAAGCTGCTGGTGCATTTGTTAGCCCGAATGACATGACTAAGAACTCAAAATGACCATACCGTGTTCGGAAAGCTGTCTTGGGTATATCTTTGTCCTTGACCCTCACTTGGTGATAACCTGACCTCAGGTCGATCTTTAAAAAACACCTAGCACCTTGTAATTGATCAAACAGATCATCAATTCTAGGGAGAGGATATTTGTTCTTAATTGTTACCTTATTCAACTGCCGGTAGTCGATACACATTCTTAATGAGCCATCCTTTTTGCGTACAAATAAAACTGGTGCTCCCCATGGCGACACACTAGGCCTTATGAATCCTTTCTGTAATAAGTCTTTTAACTGCTCCTTCAACTCTCGTAATTCTGCCGGAGCCATTCTATACGGAGGAATTGAGATAGGCTGAGTATCTGAAAGCACATCAATACCGAACTCTACTTCTCGTTCTGGAGGCAAACTGGGAAGATCTTCAGGAAACACATCTGGAAATTCATTTACCACCGGAATGGATTGAAGGGTTGGTGGCTCTACATCTACATTTTTCACTCTAACCAGATGGCATATGTATCCTTTGGAAATCATCTTCTTTGCCTTAAGATAAGAAATAAATTTACCTCTTGGCATCCCAATATTACCTTTCCATTCGAGGACTACCTCTTTTGGAAACTGGAAATGCACTATCTTAGTTCGGCAATCTACCGTGGCATAACAAGAAGCTAACCAATCCATACCCATTATAACATCAAAATCTACCATGTCTAGCTCAACAAGGTCAGCCAATGTATCGCGATCACAAACAGTTACAATGCAATTACGATAAACTCTCCTAGCTATAATAGATTCACCAATTGGTGTAGACACTTCAAATGGCTTCGCTAATAATTCTGGTGTTGTTTTGAACTTTCCAGCAATCAATGGTGTAACATATGATAGTGTAAACCCCGGATCGATTAATGCATATACAATATGTGAAAAGATGGACAATGTACCTGTAACCACATCCGGCGAGGCTTCTAAATTTTGTCGATCCCCTAGTGCATATGTGCGATTCTGACCTCCACTAGAACTAGCTGCTCCCCTAGCTCCTCTACCCCGACCTGCAGGCATATGTAGTCCCCTACCTAAAGAAGGGGTTGATGAGGTCGACGCAACAACTGATCTAGTTTGTTGAACAATGCCACCCACTCCCCTATGAGGGCAGTTTCTCATCATATGCCCTGGTGTGCCACACCAAAAACAAACATCCGTCCCAAACCTGCATGCACCTAGATGATTCCTCCCACACTGTTTACAAGGCTGTCGTGGAGGCCTTAATTGGCTCGTACTTCCTTGCTCTTGATGACTGCCTTGGCTTTCACTTCTTTGCCCAAACTGATTGCCTCTCAACCCTTGGAACCGTGGTGGAGCACTAGCTGTAGAGTAGAAAGATGATGGCCTAGGTGGTTTGTTAGAGAACCGAGGCCTAAACTCACCTTGGGATGGTGTAAACTGACCCATGGATCTGGCCCTCTTAGAATGCCCTGTTTCCAACTCTTGTGTTCTTCTTCTTTGCCTTTGATCCTCCAATTTTTGTGCAAAAGCCTGCATCCTTGCTATATCCATATCTTTATTTAATGAAGCAATTGTACAGTCTCTAACCAGATATGAATCTAATCTATCCACAAAATGATGAACTCTATCCTCCATAGTAGCTACTACATTAGGAGCATACCTGGCCAAGGAGTTAAATTTGAGACTATACTCCCTCACACTCATATTTCCTTGGTGGAGATTTAAGAACTGATCCGCACGGGCCTCTCGGATCTCCAATGGCAGATAATGATCAAGGAATGCCTTTTTAAACTCTTTCCACATAGCTGAAGGTGCATTTATTCCCCTAGATTGCTTCCAAGCTTCATACCACAATATAGCCACACCCTTTAATCTGTATGCAGCTAGCTCAAGTGCTTCTTTACCACTTACATGCATAATATCCAAAGTGCGTTGGATTTGATCTATAAAGTCTTTGGGATCTTCATTAGGATCTGACCCGGTAAATGATGGAGGGTCCAAGTTAAGAAAATCACGTATCCGTGTTCCAGCTGATCTAACTACACCACTAGTACCTGCAACTGGACCTTCTTGCCTTTGGCCATGACCAGCAACTATACGAGTCAATAATTGGACTGCATTCCTCAAATCTTGCTCGGTAGCATTTATAGGGGGTTCCTGAGGTTCATCTTCCCTCCTTATTTCTTCAGGAGATGGAGGCGTCGAGGAAGTCTGCGATAGAGACTCATCTTGAGCCCCACTTTGAACAGCTTGACTTGGTGGTGGTTGGCTGGTCCCTTCTTGGGCAGCCACTTCTACTCGTTTACCAGTACTTTTACTCCTTCTCGTAATCGGCATCTTTGCTATAATAAAACAATTGAGGATGTAGATATGATTCACCTACAACACAAGTTCTATCGCACGATCTAAGAAATGAAAGAAATGAGACAACTCCTATATGTCCCGTAGCCTCCTGTTTATAAATGTGGTGCACAACACATCCATAAGCAAGAATCTACACAGACACGGCTTTGTAGACTCCCTAGGATGACCTGCTCTGATACCACTTTTGTCACGCCTCAAAACCCATTAAGACGGACAGGCACCCGATGCCCTAAAGGCCCGAGAGAACCAACTTACAACCTGTTCTTACCGAGCATATACTATAACAATTGAGACAATTTAACTTTGGATGCAGCGATACAAACCAACGTAAGTAGATCAAAAAGTTATATACAAGACTTGGCCGTTTAGGCCACAACTCCTTAAGACACAACTGAACCATGTACATACGTCTACAAAGCCTCTAAAAGATAGAAGACTAGAGTAGGTCGGGACAGACCCCGCCTTACCCTTAACTACGATACAATACCAAACGAATTTACCAAGGACTTAATAAAGCTCCGAATCAACTTGGAGCTCACCAAAAGTAGCAGAATTTCAAGTGCTTCTACTGAGGAGGTCTACTAGCTGGAGTACCTGAGCCTGCAGCATGAAATGCAGCGTCCCCAATACGGGACGTCAGTACGAAAAATGTACTGAATATGTAAGGCAAAAAGTATATGTAATACAACGCACAAATGAAATCAAGTAGCAACATATGAGTGCATAGATTAGGAGAGAAGACCACCTTTGCTTACTCCTGTGGAATCAAGTAAGCTAGATTCTTTTCTTTACCTTCTTTGTATGTTATAATCTTTGTTGGGCATGTGATACAAGTGACCAGCTGATCAGTGGTAGAAGAGGATGACCCATGCTAGGCGTATTAACCCCTGGGATGCGGTCCTCATAATTACACAACTTGGGATCGGCCCATGCTAGGCTTTCGCCCCTGAGCTGCCACCCTTCTATATCAATAGGGATCGGCCCATGCTAGGCTTTCGCCCCTGAGCTGCCACCCTTAATTAAATAGATTTCTTCACTTAGATTCTTTAATCTTGAGATTATTGTTAATCAGTTCATAACTCTTTTGAGATGTTATTTTGGATAATCGTAACACTTTGAGATGTTGATTTGGTGGTCATAATCATTTTGGAGACATGAAATTACAAAACAGTAGTGGAATACATGAAAACAATACTTTGAGGCAGTAACAATGACATAAGGAGCTATGAAACATCAACACCTTACTTTAAGACCTTAATGGCACAATTGACATCAATTGGCTTAGGAGAAGGATTCATTAAACTTTCTTTTGCAAATACCATTTCTATAACAGCACAAGGGGAAATTACACAAGTATAGAGTAGTGAACATATAATGAAGTAGTTCTATGTACTTAGAATGGGAAAAGAAATATTGTTAGCTATTTGGAGATAGTACGCTGCCACTATGCTTCCTTTTCTAGAAATAGAACTTATGGGAAACACTTCATTGATATTAATTGCAGGTGCCAGATTTCATGCCAAAAGGATATAGAATCGAATAGCCTTACATACCTTATTTTTCTGACCAATACCACTATCACGATTCAGCCTTCCTTATTGGGTGCTAATCTACAACATAAGTCATGATTAAGCTAACATCAGCAGCTAATCACAATAAGGTCCTCCAAATCAGTAGCTAAAATATTTGATGGAAATCAGGCCCAAACAACCCTTACATAAATGGTGAACCACCACACCCTTCCTCTACACATTAATACAACTTCATACATCATCTCCCAAGCTACCCAAACAGCCCTCAACAACAATATTCATAAGGCAGCCACTATCAATCTCAAATCTTTCAGCATAATAGGAGAATATTGACTCAAAGATTTATCACAATCCATGAATTCTTGATAAACATATACAAAATTCTCCACTCCAAACATTATCAAAGAGAGGAAAACAAATGGGTTGAAGTCTTACCTTAATTCTGAAAATTTATCCTCTACACTTGTACTTCAAGAATTCAAACTCTTCTTCAAACTCTTACTTGAAAAATTAGACAGCACTCAAGAACTCTAAGGTGTCTTAGGGATGCTAATTGAAGCCAAGAGAGACCAAGAAAGAACTTAGGAAATCTGAAACTTTTGCAAGTTCAAAATGGAGAATAAGACTTGATCCTTATCCTTTGAAAAAAAGAGGTGTTATGGCCGACACTCTTGACCAATTTTGGTCCATATAATGTCAAGTAGGTGCCCCACCTGCTTGTCCTTTTAAATTGGGCCTTTTTGGACTTAATATTATTGGACCTTGGCTGTCCATTTTCCCTTTGTTCTTTTATTCCACTTGGGACAGATTAATGCAAGTAGGTGGTACACACTTGGCCCAATAACATGGTAAAACAAATCTTAGGAGGTCATGCACTTACCTAGTTTCACTTGGGCTTTATCCATAATGGGCCAATTGGCAGATTTGGCTGCTGGGCCTTCTTTCATTCACAATTTTCTTTAATAGGTTTGGGCTTCAAATGAGCCCCTAAATATAAGCCTAAATCTGGTCAATCAAACTTGGGCCCTTTAACTATAATATAGATCAAGTAGGTGATGCAACTGCTAGCTCAATTACCACCTTACTATAATTACTTAAATACTTTCCATCGGAGTTAACTTGCAATACATATGCTAAAACGTGCAAGGCATTACATCACCTTCCAAGCTAGTTTAAACCAACACTAATCATGTAAGAAACATGATCCCTCACCTACACTATAAGTATATGTCAAGTATAACATGAATAGAACTACCACAAACAAAAATACAGGCCGTTACAATTTCTTCCCTACTTCCACATGAGACACACTACCCATAATCATACGATTCAAATCATCCGCAACCACGTTGGACTTGACGGGGTGGTAAAGGACACTCATGTCGTAATCCTTCAAAAGTTCTAACCATCTTCTTTATCAGAGATTCAACTCCTTTTGTGTAAACACATATTGAAGACTTTTATGGTCAGAAAAAACATCAACATGAACCCTATCCAAGTAATGTCTCCATATTTTCAAGGCAAAGACTACGAACGTTAACTCAAGGTCATGAGTTGGATAATTCTTTTTATGAACTTTGACTTGCCTAGAGGAATAAGCTATTACTTTGCCATGCTTTATGAGGACACATCCCAAGTCCACTCGGGAAGCGTCACAATACACCACAAAGCCTTCATTACCCTCCGTAAGGTCAACACCGGAGCAAAGTTAAGCTTATCTTTCAACTCTTAAAAACTTTTTTCACAAGCTTACGACCACTCAAACTTCACCTTATTTTGAGTCAAAGCTGTCAAATGAGAAGCAATAGATGGAAATCCATCAACAAACCTTCTATAGTACCCGGCTAGACCCAAGAAACATCTCATATTGGTGGGAGTCAGAGGTCTAGGCCAATTTCTAACCGCATAGTCTTCTTCGTATCGACCTCTATACCCTCACCTAACATGACATGGCCAAGAAAAGCAACTGACCTACACCAAAATTCACACTTACTAAATTTGGCATAAAGTTGGTGTTCCTTGAAGACTTGCAAAGCCAACCTCAAATGACTCTCATGCTCATTTTCGTTGTTGGAGTATATCAAAGTATCATCAATGAACACAATCCCAAATGAGTTGAGGTAATCTCGGAAAACTCCATTCATTAGGTCCATAAAGGTCGTCGGGGCATTTGTTAACCCAAAAGATATCGCTAGAAATTCATAGTGATGACATCTAGTTCTGAAAGCCATTTTGGGAACATCTTCTCCTCTCACCCTAAGTTTGTGATATCCTGACCTTAAGTCAATCCTGGAAAAGTAGCTAGCACCTTGGAGTTGATCAAATACATCATCAATCTGAGGAAGAGGATACTTGTTCTGTATGGTGACTTTATTGAGTTGACCATAATCAATGCACATCCTAAGGGACCCATCCTTCTTCTTCCCAAACAAGACCAGAGCACCCCATGGAGAAATACTAGGCTGAATGAAACCCTTGTCTAGTAAATCTTTGAGTTGGTCCTTCAACTCTTTCAATTCAGCCGGAGCCATCCAATATGGAGGAATTAAAATAAGGTTCGCATCCGGGAATAAGTCAATGCCAAAGTCAATTTCCCGTTCGGTAGGAACTCCAGGAAGGTCATTAGGAAAAACCTCCGGAAATTTCCTCACTACAGGGAATGACACAATATGAGGAGTTTCACATTCTAGATCTTTAACCCTGACCACATGGTATAGACAACCCTTGGCTATCATCTTACAAGCCTTTCAAGCAAGAAATGATTTGTCCCCTTGGCATAGAATTTCCCCCCTTCCACTCTAAAATGAGTTCATTTGGAAATTGAAATTTCACTACCCTCGTTCTACAATCTATGGAAGCAAAGCAAGCATGAAGCCAATCCATACCCAAAAGATGGCAAAATCAAACATGTCATGTTCTACCAAGTCAACAAGAGTAAATCCACTGGAAGCATTATAGGAAGCTTCCTATAGACTCTCTTTGCAATTACCGAGTCACCCATTGGGGTACAAACCGAAAAGGGTTCAATCAAAATATTGGAAAATATATCAAACTTCCTAGGTACCAAAGGTGTAACAAAATAAAGGGTAGCACCTAGATCAAGTAAAGCATAGACATTAATAGAGAAGACTTGTAACATACCGGTCACTATATTTGGAGAGCTCTCTTGTTAACCCCTAGCCTTGAGTGCATAAAAGCGGTTCCTTTTTGGAGCTTCGTAACGAGGATCGCTTGATTATACTTGGCTATTCCCCTTTCATTGACTCTTCACATTAGGACAATGTTTCACCATATGACCATTTTTGCCAAAACCATAGCAACTATTCGTTCCAACAAGGAATTCCCCTACATATTTCTTACCACACTTTCCACAAGTTGGTCTTTCTCTTGGTGAATCAACATCTCTCCCCTTTTGAGATTTAGGGTTAGACACCCTATCATTGCGAGTATTGGAGAAATTTTAAGGAACATGGTTTGAAAACCTCTTCTTGAACTTAGGCTTGTCTTGAATGTCAAGCCTACTCCTAGAAGAACCACTCTCAAAAGACCTTGCCCTCTTAGCTTCTCTATTCTTCTTCCTTAGACGACTCTCCTCTACTTAGTAACCATCAACCTAGAAATATCCATGTTGTCATGAAGCATAGCCACACTATATTCTTCTTCAAGCTCTTCGGACACGCCCGTTACATAACTGCTCATTTCATCCCTATCACTTGAAACCAAAGAGGAAGCATATTTGGAGAGCTTAATGAACTTTAAGGAGTATATCTTAACACTCATACCTCCTTGACGAAGGTTGATGATGTCACATACTGATACAACAGCCACGAAGATATGGCACTCTCGGAGTACAACCGGCGTACTTGACCTATTAGAGGTCTTGTACAAAACCCTTTCGTATCGTTCATCGCATATATTCATATGAAAAGTAGTGCGGAATTAAAACTTTTCAAAAATATTTACATAGTTTTTAAATCTCTTTCATATAAAATACATAGGCAATTCTAAGTCTCATTTCATCAAATCTTAGACACAAGAGTACTTTGGGACATGATCCATACACAATAGAAATATAGTACTACTAAGTCTATTACAATATTTCAATAAAGGAAATAAAAGACATATATGTCCTCGAGTCAAATGATGACATAATTAAACTTGCTTGAACAATCCTCTAATCCAAGCTTAGCACTCCAAAAGCACCTTCACCTATGAATCACTTTAAAGATAGATAAAAGCATGGAATTAGTACAACCACATGTACTAAGTATGTCATAATGCATAAAAATCATAAAATGGAAATATATTGGAAATATGCATCTTTTTTATTAAAATATCATATTATAATCATAAGAAAACCATTTAACAACTTAGAAACACATAAGAAATCAATAATCAATTTATCACATTTTTTGAACAACTTCACAGTAAGCAAGTTCACTGTTATAGTGAAGCCTATCAACTTCACATAGAGCACTTCCTAGCATGCAATTCTCTCACAAAAGGCTATCCTAAGACTCAATTAAGTAAGACAAAGAGAGACTACCCATACACCCTCTCTAGGCACACCTAAATGATCCATAAGACCACCTATAATGAGATACACACCTACAATACCCGAAACATATGAACATGATATTCTCCTACCATAAGTGATTCTAAGTTTCACTTGAGTTAGTTGTGAAGCGACCGACAATACAATATCTTACAAAAGTTTGGATTGACCTACAATATCTTACACAAGTTTGGATACACACCTACAATACCCGAAACATATGTCCATGATTGACCTCTTCAAGATTACCTAAGTAATCCTTGAGATTACCTAAGTTTGGATCATGTCTACATAATCAACCAACTTTCCTAACTAGGGTCATTCTTAAGACTTTTATAGGTAAGATACGAAGTGATCATTGATATGCCCTCTTCACACCTTAACTAGACAACCCTTCATTACTCTAGATAAGTACTTATTCTTTTAATATGTTTTCTTAACTTAAGTCATTACATTCCTTAGTTCATTTATGACTCATTCATCACATATAAAGATATTCAAGTAATGGTCTTGGAGAAGACCAAGCGACACTCACTAACATCTTCAAAGCCTATTGTGCAATGTCTAGATATCATCCCATACCACCACCAAAATTTCATAGAACTTCTCCAATACTAGTAGGTATCCAATATGATGAGAATAGGCAATAACCGATATAACCGTGGTAGAAAAACATGGAATCCGGAGTTGTAACCTACACCGATAGAGGGTGTTCTACTTGACAATGGTAGAAATTAGACACATCCCATGTAGACACATGGTTAAGATATATTAAGGGATTACTTTGTATTCTAGTCTCGTTCTTCACTAGAGCTACTTCCCAAGCCATGCTCACTCGGTGCTAGCCTTTGTTCTAATAGAGTAATTGACATTAAAGGTTCATACCAAAGGGGTTCCATATCAAGTTCATAACCCAATCACATTAAGAGTACCAAAGAGGTCCCCTAGGGCTGCCTTACAATGGCGACAAAGATAGATCATAATGACTTTCCTAAGGATGATATGATGTCATTTCAGCAAACCAACCTTAAGTCCATCATTCATTACAAGAAGGATACCATTACGACTTTCGACTTCAAGGTTCAATACCTTACCACTAGGTTCAAGGTTTCACATAAATGACCTTCTTAGAAACATTCAAGGTCTCATATCATTCATTCATACAAGACTAAGAGGCTTTAGCATCCTAAGTCAAGATATCTGATATTCATATTCATACATGTATCAAGTAAGGGACACAAGTCAACCACACAAGACACCAATACTTCACTTTTGCACCTATTGCATTTTATTTATAGAAGCACATAGGAATAACCCTTATCATCTTCAAGTCATCCTATACACTACTATAACATCATCAATATAACCATTATAGACTCACATAGTCAAGTAGGAATAACCATGCATCAACTCTAAGACTACACACACAAGGACATAGTCATAGTCTAACATGATAACCTAATATCAATAGAAGGACACCTACTTTCTCCTTAATCACAAGTAGATGAATATGATCATACTTCACATAAATCAAGTACACAAATAATCATAATACTTCAAGTAGTTGCCGACAAGGCCATGATCTTCATAATACATAAAGTAATGCCGACAAGGCCACATCATTCACATAACACCGCCACCATAAGTGGACCATACCAATCAAAACATAATACAAGAGCTACATTACTTAAATTAAAGAGAATTAGGGCAGTGTACCACCAATCCATTCTCACCAGTTCAATCCATAGCTAAATAATCCAATACAATACCATAAGGCCCTTACCCATGGCCATGAATATCAATTCAATACAAAAAACATAATACTCAATTAATATTGGTCAATAAAATATAGATTTATTAATATAAGAAAACCAATATATCAATTGAATACAAGTATTACATCATCCAATAGCCCATAGAAAACTATACTAGAATTTATAATCATTAAGACAATATCACTTAACCCATAAAGTAGTAAAAACAAGGGTTCATCAATTGCATGGGTTCATAGGTTAATTCAGTTAAAATCATATAATTAACAAAAATTAAATCAATATACAATGATTTAAAACCTTTAATCCAAGAAACCATGGATAGATCATAAAATTGGACAAGTTCATCTTTAGAAAACATTAGAAATCTCTTTGAATTTTGGGCTCCTTCATGAATAGAGTTTCAAGGATCAAAAACCATACCTAAATAATTTTAGTCCACCAATTTGATGAATAATCACCACTCAATTCTCCAATCCAATCTCTTCCTTGAGTTTTGGCTTCAATGGAGTTCTAGAGAATTTCTAAGATATTTTGATGTTTTTATTTTGAAGAATGAATTCTTCTAGGCATTTAGGACTTATATATATACTTAAAATACCTAAAATACCCCTAAGTAACCTCCCTTTCTCTTATTTGGATGTGGGGTGAATTTACCACTTCACCCCTAGCTTTACAGTAAAGCTGCGCAGGAAAACAACTTCACAGACGGATGCAATCGACTGACCATTTCCCAACCAACAGACCATCCTGTTGGTCCGTGGTTTGGGACTGAGGTTGGTCCTTGGAAGATTTACCTGCCATGCCTAAGTCTTGACCCACGCCCTAAATCGACGGGGCATCGACCAGGCTACTGGCCTTCGATTGCCTCAGTCGATTGGGCTGGTCTAAGACAGCCTTTGGCTCAAGGCAAGGTCCTTTCTCAAGGACCCTTGGATGGTCCTTGGAGATGTTTAACCGGACGTTGCCAACCTGAATATGTTCGTATATGAGTTTAGGACTTCCCACATCAATTTCATCCAAAACGAACACGTAAAACTTGACGAAAAATGCTAAGACATACAAGGTTGTTTCAAGGCAAACCTTTCGAACGTCATAGACGTTCTTGGATGTTTGACATCCAAACTTCACGAAACTTGAAACACTGCGTATAAACACTATAATAACTCATATAAGGACCTCAATTACTCATGAATCACACATATAGGAACATAACCACACATGAGGAACATAGGTGACTTAGTCGTCAGACGTTTTAGTCGTCCCTTGACGTTTGACTTCCAATGCACCTAAACTCTTTTACACTGCCTAAATACCACATTATGGACCAATTTATGATCTTAGACCCTCATGAAAATCATTTTAGGATCTAGCTTCACCTAAGTCATTTTTGAGGTATTACAATCTCCCCCACTTGGAGAACATTCGTCCTCGAATGACACTTGCTACTCTCCGAACACTTCCAAGAATAGAGATTCACTACCAGCTCATAACCATACCATATAACACATTATACAATACAAACATCTAGGAAAATATCAATTTCACACAATCAAGAGACTCACAACACAACAAGAAACTAGAAACTCATTCTACAAGTGATTATGCCATTAGACTCACATCCTTCATTTCAAATAGCAAAAAATCATTTTATATTCATTATCATGCTCATACAAATCAGTTCTAACCACATTACTACAATTTTCAACCAAATAATGAATTAGTCAATTTTGCAAATTCTTACAGTGAGTAGGCAGCCTTTACAGTTAATTATGCAATTTTTTTCCAAAAATGCAACTTTTACGCAATTCATGATGGCAACATGCTAATATGAAAGATGAAATCATATAAACACATTTTTGAACATTATCATAACTTGATAAAATACACAATGCAAGAAATCAATGAAATTTCATTTCAACAAGACTTCTAAACACCCTGCACATGCAACAAGCTTCGATGACTTTATAGCCCATCTACTAACCATACTCCCCCACTTATAAGGAACTCATAACACTAAAGAAATGCAAGAACTTACCATCATCATCATCACCCTCATCCGTCTTTGCTCCTGTAGTCCGGAGTGCATAGAAACGTCTGTTCTTTGGGGCATCATATTTTGGAACATTAGGAGCAACTTGCTTACCATCTCTAATAGCAATATTAGGAAAATCCCTCACTTTGTGTCCATCTTTGCCACATCCAAAGCAACTCCTGGTACCCAATAGACATTCCCCATAGTGCCTCTTCCACAAGTAGCACATGTAGGTTTGTCATTTTGAGAATCACCTCTTTTCTCAAATTTCACCTTAGAAGCTCTAGGTCCATCTTGAGTTTGAGCACTCTTCTTGGACCTAGGTTGACCTCGATAACTTGCACCACTTCTCTTCAAGTTTCTGGAAATCCTACCAAATTTAGACTCCTCAATTAATTGAGCATACACCATGAGTATAGCTAGGGTCATATAATCATGTTGCATGGCCGTATGACATTCTTCTTTTACTAGATCAGCAACCCAGGTCACAAATCTACTCATCTCATCCTAGGATTAGACACAAGGGATGGAGCAAATCTAGACAACCTAGAGAACTTCAAATAGTATTCCTCAACACTCATATTGCATTGCCTGATATTGATAAACTCCTCTACATTCACTTCCCTCCTCTCACGGGGAAAGTACTTTCCTAGAGAAGCTTCTTTAAATTATTCCTACTCAATAGGACCCGACTCAACCGGCCTGTTGTCTTTCCATTGAGTGTACCACACTTGAGAAACTCCCCTCAATTGATACCAAGAAAACTCCGCCTTCTCCCTAGAAGTCACTCCCATATCACTCAACACCGTATACACTCCATCTAGGAACTCTTGGGGATCCTCTACCACCTTAGAGCCAACAAAGATAAGAGGATTCATCCTCACAAAATCTCTCAATCTAGATGTCATAGTGTTCTCCACAATATTCACTCTAGGTGCCAAAACAATATTCACATGGGTAGTCAAAGCTCGGGCCAATGTAATTAAAGTTTCTCTAATCTCTCCATTGGTCATGTCCGGGGGAACCACCGAAACATCATTACCTCCACTCACAATAGTGACTTTATCAACTTGAGCACCTTGAGCACCATGCTCAACTTGCTCAACTTGAGGAGGAATATTGTCATTCACATCATTCCCTTAATTCTCTAGCCGGTGTCCTCCTCGTATTCATCTCTTATAAACAGAAGGACAACCATAAGAAAAGAGTACTCATAAATTTTACTCTACGGCACGACATAGGAGTAGAAAAGAAGGGAAAATCTATCGTCCTATAGTCTCTCGACCATAGATGTATCGCCACTCACACCGATGGTCAAGACTCTACGTGACTTGATGAGACTTTTGGATTCCTAAGACCAGTTTCATAATCTATGCTCTGATACCAAGCTTGTCACATCCTGAGACCACACCCAAGAATATATGGCACTCTTGGAGTGCAACCGGCGTACTTGACCTCTCAGAGGTCTTGTACAAACCTTTCGTATCGTTCATCGCATATATTCATATGAAAAGTAGTGCGGAATTAAAACTGTTCAAAAACATTTACATAGTCTTTAAAATCACTTTCATATAAATCCATAGGAAATACTAATATTAATTTTATCAGATCTTAGACACAAAAGTACTTTGGGACACGGCCCATACACAATAGAAATATAGTACTACTAAATCTATTACAATTCTTCAATAAAGGAAATAAAAGACATATATGCCCTCGAGTCAAATGAGGACATGCTTCAACTTGCTGGAACGATCCTCTAATCCAAGCTTAGCTCACCATAAGCACCTTCACCTATGAATCACTTTAGAGATAGATAAAAGCATGGAATTAGTACAACCACATTTACTAAGTATGACATAATGCATAAAAATCATGAAAATGGACATTTATTGGAAATATGCATATTTTGATTTAAATTTCATAATATAAACATTAGAACAACATTTAACAACTTAGAAACATATAAGAAATCACATAATCAATTTATCCCATTTTTGGAACAACTTTACAGTAAGCAAGTTAACAGTTACATTGAACTCCTTCACTGTTATAGTGACGCCTATCAACTTCACATAGAACACTTCCTAGCATACAATTCTCTCACTAAAAGCTATCTTAAGACTCACTTAAGTAAGACAAAGAGAGACCGCTCATACACCCTCTCTAGGCACACCTAAATGTCCTTAAGACCACCTATAATGAAATACACACTTACAATACCCGAACATATGAACATGAGATTCTCCTACCATAGGTGATTCTAAGTTTCACTTGAGTGAGTTGTGAAGTGACCGCCCATACAATTTCTTATACACACACTTAAGAGACTTTAGATTACCTAAGATAATATCATTCTCACTTAATACAACAACATACGTGTAATATGAAATTCTCATTCCAAAGTTTATCAAAAGACTTACTCAAGTAAATCAAGAAGAGAATGTCCATGATTAACCTCTTTAAGATTACCTAAGTAATCCTTAAGACTACCTAAGTTTGGATCATGTCTACATAATCAACCAACTTTCCTAACTAGAGTCATTCTTAAGACTTATCTAGGTAAGATACGAAGTGACCATTCACATGCCCTCTTAACACCTTAACTAGACAACCCTTAATTACTCTAGATAATTACTTATTCTTTTAACATGCTTTCTTAACTTAAGTCATTACATTCCTTAGTTCATTTAAGACTCATTCATCACATATAAGGACATTCAAGTAATGGTCTTGGAGAAGACCTAGGGACTCTCACTAACATCTCCATAGCCTATTGAGCAATGTCTAGATAGCATCCCATACCACCACCTAAACTTCATAGAACTTCTCCAATACCATTAGGTATCCCATATGATGAGAATAGGCAATAATCGACATAGATCGTGATAGCAAAACATGAAATGAAGAGTTCTAACCTACTCCGATGGAGGGTGTTCTACTTGCCAATGGTAGAACATAGACACATCCCATGTAGGCACATGGTTAAGGAATATGAAGGGCTTACTTTGTACTCTAGTCTCGTTCTTCACTATAGCTACTTCCCAAGCCATACTGAATCGGTTCTAGCCTTTGTTCTCATAGAGTAATTGACATTAAAGGTTCATACAAAGGGTTCCATATCATGTTCATAATCCAATCATATTCACCCTACCAAAGAGGTCCCCTGGGGCTGCCTTACGATGGAGACAAAGATAGCTCATAAATAACTTTCTTAAGGATGATATGATGTCATTCCAGCCAACCAACCTTAAGTCCATCATTCATTAAAAGAAGGTACCGTTACGACTTTTGACTTCAAGGTTCATTACCTACCACTAGGTTCAAGGTTCACATAAATGACCTTCTTATAATCATTCAAGGTCTCACATAGTTCATTCATACAATACTAAGAGGCTGTAGCATCCTATGTCAATACATCTCATATTCACATTCATACATGTATCAAGTAAGGGACACAAGTCAACCACACAAGAAACCAATATTTCATTTTAGCACCTATTGCATATCATTCTAGAAGCACATAGGAATAACCCTTATCATATTCAGGTCATCCTATACAATACTATAACATCATCAATATAATCATCATTTACTCACATAGTCAAGTAGGAATAACCATGCATCAACTCTAAGACTACACACACAAGGACATAGTCATAGTCCAATATGATCACCTAATATCAATAGAAGAACACATACTTTCTCATTATGTCACGCCTCAAAACCCATTAAGACGGACAGGCGCCCGATGCCCTAAAGGCCCGAGAGAACCAACCTGCAACCTGTTCTTACTAAGCATATACTATTACAATTGAGACAAGTTAACTTTGGATGCAGCGATACAAACCAACGTAAGTAGATCCAAAAGTTATATACAAGACTTGGCCGTTTAGGCCACAACTCCTTAAGACACAACTGAACCATGTACATACGTCTACAAAGCCTCTAAAAGATAGAAGACTAGAGTAGGTCGGGACAGACCCCGCCTTACCCTTAACTACGATACAATACCAAACGAATTTACCAAGGACGTAATAAAGCTCCGAATCAACTTGGAGCTCACCAAAAGTAGCAGAATTTCGAGTGCTTCTACTGAGGAGGTCTACTAGCTGGAGTACCTGAGCCTGCAGCATGAAATGCAGCGTCCCCAATACGGGACGTCAGTATAAAAAATGTACTGAATATGTAAGGCAAAAAGTATATGTAATACAAGGCACAAATGAAATCAAGTAGCAACATATGAGTGCATAGATTAGGAGAGAAGACCACCTTTGCTTACTCTTGTGGAATCAAGCTACATTCTTTTCTTTACCTTCTTTGTATGTTATAATCTTTGTTGGGCTTGTGATACAAGTGACCAG
>JABWTJ010000617.1:43700-89350 GCA_016801875.1 Solanum sitiens | reverse complement strand
GACTCATCTTGAGCCCCACTTTGAACAGCTTGACTTGGTGGTGGTTGGCTTGTCCCTTCTTGGGCAGCCACTTCTACTCGTTTACCAGTACTTTTACTCCTTCTCGTAATCGGCATCTTTGCTATAATAAAACAATTGATGAATTAGATATGATTCACCTACAACACAAGTTCTATCGCACGATCTAAGAAATGAAAGAAATGAGACAACTCCTATATGTCCTGTAGCCTCCTGTTTATAAATGTGGTGCACAACACATCCATAAGCAAGACTCTACACAGACACGGCTTTGTAGACTCCCTAGGATGACCTGCTCTGATACCACTTTTGTCAAGCCTCAAAACCCATTAAGACGGACAGGCACCCGATGCCCTAAAGGCCCGAGAGAACCAACCTTACAAAACCTGTTCTTACTGAGCAATATACTATAACAATTGAGACAAGTTAACTTTGGATGCAGCGATACAAAACCAACGTAAGTTAGATTGAAAAAACCGTTATATTACAAAGACTTGGCTGTTAGGAGCCACAACTCCTTAAGACACAACTGAACCATGTACATACGTCTACAAAGCCTCTAAAAGATAGAAGACTAGAGTAGGTCGGGACAGACCCCGCCTTACCCTTAACTACGATACAATACCAAACGAATTTAACAAGGGCTTAATAAAGCTCCGAATCAACTTGGAGCTCACCAAAAGTAGCAGAATTTTGAGTGCTCCTACTGAGGGGGTCTACTAGCTGGAGTACCTGAGCCTGCAGCATGAAATGCAGCGTCCCCAATACGGGACGTCAGTACGAAAAATGTACTGAATATGTAAGGCAAATAGTATATGTAATACAAAGCTCAAATGAAATCAAGTAGCAACATAAGGGTGCATAGATTAGGAGAGAAGACAACCTTTGCTTACTCTTATGGGATCAAGTAAGCTACATTCTTTTCTTTACCTTGTTGTATGTTATAATCTTTGTTGGGCATGTGATACAAGTGACCAGCTGATCGTGGTAGAAGAGGATGACCCATGCTAGGCGTATTAACCCCTGGGATGCGGTCCTCATAATTACACAACTTGGGATCGGCCCATGCTAGGCTTTCGCCCCTGAGCTGCCACCCTTCTATACCAATAGGGATCGGCCCATGCTAGGCTTTCGCCCCTGAGCTGCCACCCTTAATTATATAGATTTCTTCACTTTAGATTCTTTAATCTTTGAGATTATTGTTAATCAGTTCATAACTCTTTTGAGATGTTATTTTGGATAATCGTAACACTTTGAGATGTTGATTTGGTGGTCATAATCATCTTGGAGACATGAAATTACGGAACAGTAGTGGAATACATGAAAACAATACTTTGAGGCAGTAACAATGACATAAGGAGCTATGAAACATCAACACCTTACTTTAAGACCTTAATGGCACAATTGACTTCAATTGGCTTAGGAGAAGGATTCATCAAACTTTCTTTTGCAAATACCATTTCTATAACAGCACAAGGGGAAATTACACAAGTATAGAGTAGTGAACATATAATGAAGTAGTTCCATGTACTTAGAATGGGGAAAGAAATATTGTTAGCTATTTGGAGATAGTACGCTGCCACCATGCTTTCTTTTCTAGAAATAGAACTTATGAGAATCACTTCATTGATATTAATTGCAGGTGGCAGATTTCATGCCAAAAGGATATAGAATCGAATAGCCTTACATACCTTATATTTATGACCAATACCACTATCACGATTCAGCCTTCCTTAATGGGTGCTAATCTACAACATAAGTCATGATTAAGCTAACATCAGCAGCTAATCACAATAAGGTTCTCCAAAATAGTAGCTAAAAATATTTGATGGAAATCAGGCCCATACAACCCTTACATAAATGGTGAACCACCACACCCTTCCTCTACACATTAATACAACTTCAAACATCATTTCCAGAGATACCCAAACAGCCCTCAACAACAATATTCATAAGGCAGCCACTAATAATCCCAAATCTTTCAGCATAATAGGAGAATATTGACTCAAAGATTTATCATCATCCATGAATTCTTGATAAATATATACAAAATTTTCCAATCCAAACATGATCAAAGAGAGGAAAACAAATGGGTTGAAGTCTTACCTTAATTCTGGAAATTTATCCTCTAAACTTGAACTTCAAGAATTCAAACTCTCCTTCAAACTTCTTACTTGAAAATGAGACAGCACTCAAGAATCCCTAAGGTGTTTTAGGGCTGCTTATTGAAGCCAAGAGAGACCAAGAAAGAAACTTAAGAAAATCTGAAATTTTGCAAGTTCAAAATGGAGAATAAGACTTGATCCTTATCCTTTGAAAAAGGAGGTGTTATGGCCGACACTCTTGACCAATTTTGGTCCATATAATGTCAAGTAGGTGCCCCACCTGCTTGTCCTTTTAACTTGGGCCCTTTTGGACTTAATATTATTGGACCTTGGCTGTCCATTTTTCCTTTGTTGTTTTAATCAGCTTGGGACAGATTAGTGCAAGTAGGTGGTACACACTTGGCCCAATAAGATGGTAAAACAAATCTTAGGAGGTCATGTACTTACTTAGTTTCACTTGGGCTTTATCCATAATGGCCAATTGGCAGATTTGGCTGTTGGGCCTTCTTTCATTCACATTTTCTTTAATAGGTTTGGGCTTCAAATGAGCCCCTAAATATAAGCCTAAATCTGGTCAATCAAACTTGGGCCCTTTAACTATAATATAGATCAAGTAGGTGATGCAACTGCTAGCTCAATTACCACCTTACTATAATTACTTAAATACTTTCCATCGGAGTTAACTTGCAATACATATGCTAAAACGTGCAAGGCATTACATCACCTTCCAAGCTAGTTTAAACCAACACTAATCATGTAATAAACATGATCCCTCACCTACACTATAAGTATATGTCAAGTATAACATGAATAGAACTACCACATACAAAAATACAGGCCGTTACAAAGTGAAACCAAAACATGATAGCTTTAGGGTTTCGAACCAAGCTAGTTCCCTATGTTGGCAACATAGTTCAAAGACTAGGATATTTGGGAGACCCATACCCACCTTGGTGGACAGTCTCATCTCATGAGATTTATGTGAACCTCTGCCATTCCTGAAAAAAGGCATCACCACTCATAGATAGCCTATCGGTGCTTAGTTTAAAGTTCCTATTTACATTCAACTCATACATCATCGTATCTTGCTTCTTAGTATGAGGTATTCGTAGCTCATTAGATGATTTCTCATCTCTTCTTTACGTATTAAGTGTGAATTGTCCTTACACTTACATATAGAATGTGATTGAGACTTGTCTCTTAATATTCCACACTCTCTTAGGTGAGTACTTTTAGTGATCTTTACTTAGACTTGGTCGAGACTTGTCTCACCATTCATCTTAGCCTCTTATAATGTTTTCACCATTTTCATTAGCCTCATAGTTTAACATAATTACTCACCTCATTACGTGAATGTTCATTTCTTCGTCTTGCCATTAACTTAAATCGTATGCCATGCACATGGCCTTTAGTGTACCTTACACTCGTGGTAGTACCCTTTTCGGGTTACTCATATTTGTCTAAGTGTTTCATGATCATATAAGTGTATATTGTGCAAGACTTATGCATCTTACACATTCGGCCAAGGGGACCCGAGTTCGATCCCTACTGTCTGTGTTTTGTTTTATTATTTGTAAGTCTTATGTGCCTAACAATTTCGGTCAAGAGGACCCGTGTTCGAATCCCTTGGGCAGCATATAATTTTTTATTATATGTGAGACTTATGCATATCACACCTGTGGCCTTGAAGCCGGGTTTGATTCCCCTCTCTCACACTATTTCTTTTTCTTTTAATTCAAGGCCTCTTCTCTTAGTGTTAGGACCTAGAGGTCTCGGGTTCCACCCTCAATGGCAGCATCTCTTTTTCTTCATTTGTTTTTACAAGTGGTTAAATAGAGACTTACTTAATTAGTATATGCCTTTAGTTCATTTTCTTGAATTTAGCCTAGACGTTTAGCTTAGAGTTTTACATGAACTTTTAACCAATACTTTGTTATAAAATAATGTCCATCTACCCGTAGCACCTCTTAAGTTCTAAGGCGTCATATTTTAACCCAACTTCGTAATCACAGTACACTCAGGTATTCGTTTAACCTTTATTGTGCAACGATTTCCTTAATTTCTATAGTGAAGCATTCGGGTTCATTAAAACCTTAGGTTAGTACTTGGTCCTTGTAAAAATTACATAAAGGTTCTAGTGTGTAATTGAGACCATGGCCGAGAGTCTTATACTTTAAAGAATCGGCAGCCTAACATTTTGTTAAGGGACCATAACTTCATTTCTTATTCATGAACATCACGTTTTCTTCTTACATGTTAAACACACACTATTATGTAACACATAATTCACATTTTCTTCAAGTAATCCGTAACAACATAACCACGGGAAAACAGTATACTTGTGCACATATAACCTTCAACATTCGGACGTACATAACAACATCATTATCAGTCCGAGAACACACATTGCACACAATCACAATAATTCCTAAAATCATCTACCAGAAGTCATACCAACGCATGCATCAATCGTTCATAGGATGTAATGACATGGGCATGCAACGGGGACAACCTTAGTTTTTAGATTGGAATTGAACTGAGCCTTAGGGGTCTCTTGGGAAAGGGACCAAGAGAGAATAAAACCCATACCTTTTCAACGTTGACAACCAGCCACTAACACGTCCTAACCCACGCACAAAACCTCTCTTCCGAGCCATGGTTCTTGCTCACAAGTGAATTCTTTTACGTGATTTGTTAAAGCACTTAGGCGAACAATTTCTTCTTTTCATTTTTGACTGTTGAAGCCGAGAACTCTTTGAACTAGTAGACTTATTTTACTTTTTTTTTTTATTATTTGAAGTGCAAGGCAAAGCTGAAGAGCGTTTGAGGATAGATAATGAATTAAGAGTGCATGTTGAGTACACTCCTAGTGGAAGTCGTGCGCCTCCTTCTTGGGAGTTTGTTGTTGACTTACTCAACACAATTTAAATGATAAAATCAGATTATAATCTATATGTTAAGTTACTATAATGCCCCTCCTTATTTTATCTAATTTAAATCATTTAAATCATCCCCTTTTGTGCCTCCAACTCGGTTTGAACCCGAGTGTGGAGATCTGGTCAAACTCGGGTTTGACCACCGAGCTTTGACCCATTTTGACTAATTAAAAACATTATTTAATTAATTAAATATCAGCCTAGGATAGTTACTATACTACGCCTAGCCCCAAAATTACCCTTTTACCCCTAGAACCCTTAACACCTAGGACTAACCCTCTAAGTCAGGTTAAGACTCACCCGGGTGAACCTAGTGTTCGGGGACCTAACATGGCTGGAACCGACCCTGCCTAGCTCAACCAACTCACCAAGTTTGTTGGCTTGGCTGGTGCATAGGTCCAGGGGTCCGGTTCCACGCGCATCAAGCAATGTGAACCAGGTCTAACCTATGTACTCTAGGTACGTTTATGCCTTACTTAGCATAGTCGTTTTGGGTTATTACATTATGCCCCCCCCCCCTTAGGAACATTCATCCCCGAATGACACTACTCATCATTTAAACAAAGAGGTGATTTTCGAAAGCTACTTCATCATAATTAAACGTTTCTCATTTGTGAACATTTCATTCACACTTATTTGGGTGATGCATACCATTTAAGCTTATCTAAACCTTCATACTTGAGATTGAGGAATTTCCTTCTCAATCATACTTAACTTAATGCACACCACAAATCATGCAACATAGAAAACATGCCTATGCTACAAAAAAAATCAGCAACATAAATTGCAAATATAACTTCATTTTAACTCATATAGTGCTATGATACAGCATATGACTAGTGACCTATCACACCAATTACTACAACACATAGATCTTAGAGTTTCTTAAACGTAAATCAGGATTTAGGAAAAGAATATCTAACCTTAGGCACTGAACAAATGAGGATAGCGGGATCTCATATCAGCCTCGGCCTCCCACGTTGCTCCCTCAACAAGGTGGTTCCACCATATGACTTTCATGGTGGCAACCTCCTTATTCCTCAGTCGCTTCACTTGAGGATCTAAAATTGCGATTGGAACCTCTTCAAAAGAAAGGTTGTCATCAACTCCTAACCCCTCAACAGGAAGAATGGATGGTGGATCGCCTAGACACTTCTTGAGCATTGAAACGTGAAACACTGGATGAACTGAAGCCAATTCTTGAGGTAACTTAAATTCGTAGGCCACATTTCCTACTCGCTATAAGACCTCATAAGGACCTATATACCTCAGACTCAACTTACCTTTCTTAGCAAAACCTCATCACCCCTTTCATAGGTAATATCTTCAAGTATACTTGATCACCCACCTCAAATTCTAGAGCTCTCTTTCTGTTGTATGCATAGGATTTATGACAACTGTAAGCAGTACCCAATCTATCTCTGATCAATCTAACCTTTTCCATAGCCTCATGTACGATCTCAGGACCAAGGATGGCAGATTCTCCTACCTCAAACCACCCAACCGGAGACCTACATCTTCGGCCATATAGTGCCTCAAAAGGTGCCATCCCAATACTGGAATGGTAGCTATTATTGTAAGAGAACTCTATCAGCGGCAAGTGATCATCCCAACTACCCTTGAAGTCAATAACACATGATCTCAACATGTCTTCAAGGGTATGGATGGTACGCTCTGCTTGTCCATCCGTCTGTGGATGAAAAGCATTACTAAGCCTCACCTGTGTACCCAAGCCTTTTTGGAAAGATCTCCAAAAATGAGAAGTAAACTAGGCTCCCCTATCCGAGATGATAGACAGAGGAATCCCGTGCCATCTCACTATCTCATCAATATAAAGCTTGGCATAATCTCCAGCCTTGTAAATAGACTTGACAGGTATGAAGTGAGCGGACTTGGTCATTCTGTCAACAATAACCCAAATGTAATCATGTAGTTTCCTAGTCTTTGGCAGACCAACCACAAAATCCATATTGATAGCCTCCCACTTCGATGTTTGAATCTCAATCGTCTGAGTGAGTCCCCAAGCTTAAGGTGTTCTGCCTTAACCTGTTGGCAATTCGAACACTCCTCCACGAATTTAGAGATATCTCTCTTCATTCCTTCCCACTAATAGACCTCTTTAAGGTCATGATACATCTTGGTGGCACCTGGATGAATGGAATACCTGGAACCATGAGCTTTTCCCAAAATATTAGTCCTCAAATTATCAAAATTAGGCACACATAACCTGTTTTGGTACCTGATTACACCATGCCCTCCTAGGGAAAATGATTCATTCAACTTACTTAATACCGAGTCCTTAAACTCCATGAGTACTGGGTCGAGATACTGATTGGCTTTAACATCTACAACAAATGAGGATTCAGAGCTTGACTGAACCAAAACACCCCCACTTGCTGCATCTGCCAGCCGTACACCCAATCTAGCCAATTGGTGTACCTCATTAACCATCTCCTTCTTCTCTTCATCAATATGAGACATGCTGCCCATTCTCAATCACTCAACGCATGAGCTATCACATTGGCCTTACCCGGGTGATAATAAACACGTATATCATAATCTTTGAGTAGTTCTAGCCATCTCTTATGATGAAGGTTCAACTCCCTCTGCATAAAAACATACTGAAGACTTTTATGGTCAATATATACATCAACATGTACACCATATAAATAATGTCTCCAGAGTTTTAATGGAAACACCACATCAGCTAACTCAAGATCATGAGTAGGATAGTTCTTCTCATGGATCTTCCATTGTCTTGATGCATATGCAATCACCTTACCATCCTGCATAAGAACACATCCCAAACCTACCCGGGAAGCATCACAGTACACCACATATCCTGCACTACTCATCGGCAACGTGAGAACTGGGGCTGAAGTGAGTCGGTCTTTGAGCTCTTGGAAGCTCTTCTCACATTTTTCAGACCACTCAAACTTTACCTTCTTCTTTGTCAAGGCTGTCAGTGGAATCGCAATAGTGGAAGAGCCTTCCACAAACCTGCGATAATAATTGCTAAGCCCAAAAAACTCCAAATATCTGTATGAGTAAGGGGTCTCGGCCAATTCTTCACCGCCTCAACCTTCTTAGGATCAACCTCAACACCTTGGTCGGTCACAACATGACCAAGGAAGGTCACTGATCTCAACCAGAATTCACATTTTCTGAACTTTGCATACATATGATGTTTTCTGAGTACTTGCAATGTCTTTCTTAAGTGTAGTTCATGCTCTTCTTTAGACTTAGAGTATATTAGAATGTCATCTATGAATACTATGATGAAGGAATCAAGTTACTCACGGAAAACTCTATTCATAAGGTCCATAAAAGCGGCTGGTGCGTTAGTGAGACCGAATGACATGACCAGAAATTCATAATGCCCATATCCAGTATGGAAATCCATCTTAGGGACGTCTTCCCGCCTCACTCTATGCTGATCATAGCCTGACCAAATGTCTATCTTTGAAAAGAAACTTGAACCTTGGAGTTGGTCAAATAAATCGTCAATCTTGGGAAGAGGGTACTTATTCTTTATAGTGACTTTGTTGAGTTACCGATAATCGATGCACATTCTAAGGGTTCCATCCTTTTTCTTTACGAACAACACTAGAGCACCCCATGGGATATGCTCAGCTGGATGAAGCCCTTATCAAGTAGATCTTTTAACTGCAACTTCAACTCTTTGAGTTCAGCTGGTGCCATCCTATACGGGGGAATAGAAATTGGCTTGGTGTTGGGATCTAAATCAACACCAAAGTCAATCTAATGTTCAGGAGGAATTCCTGGTAAATCCTCCAGAAAGACATCTGGAAACTCATTCACTATTGACACTGAGTCTATGGAAGGAACTTCTTGATCTAAGTCATTGACTCTAACTAAGTGGTACAAGTACCCCTTAGCTATCATCTTTTTGGCCTTCAAGTGTGAAACAATTTTTCCGACTGGACTTGAACTATGCCCTTCCCATTCCCGCTCTAACTCATTTGGAAACTGAAACCTCACTACCCTGTTTCGACAATCTATTGTGGCATAATACTTATGGAGACAATCCATACCCAAGATTATATCAAAATCGAGCATGGCTAATTCCATAAGATCAGCGTGAGTGACTCTATTAAGGATGTGAATTGGGCAATTTTTATACACTCTTTCTGCTCTAATGCCTTCTCCTATGGGAGTACTCACTATAATCGGCTCATGCAAGATTTTAGGAAACACATCAAACCTACTAGCTATCAAAGGAGTAACAAATGATAGAATGGATCCTGGATCTAACAATGCATACACTGGGAAAGTAAAGACATGCAACGTACCCGTGACAACATCAGCTGACTTCTCTTGCTCTTCTCTACCTTTAAGCGCATAAAATCGGTTCCTTTTAGGAGGTTCAACTGCAGCATTTGCATTTGGCCTAAGCTGAGCATCTGCCTTGGCCCTATCCATCATCTGAGGACAATCTCGGACCCTTTGTACAGCCTTGTCACACCCGAAGCAGGTGTTAGTACCTACTAAACATTCACCCCCATGAGGACATCCACATTTACCACAAAGGTTGCGTTTTCGCTGGACGTTGCGATCATTGCTCCTTCTGGGCCAGACTCATTCACTTTGGCATTCGAATTCCCTGAAGAAGCAGAATTACCTGAATGTCTCTTGAACTTCGGCCTGTTCTGGACTTCAAAGGATCCCCTACCCGAGCTAGAACCAGTATGATCCGCAGTCTTAGGCTTCTTGCTTTCATGAAATCTCCTCTTACGGCGGCTCTCCTCCACTTGTTGAGCATGCACCATCAACCAGCCCAGATCCATGCTATCATGCAACATGGCTGCCCGACAATCTTCCACTAGATCATCCGACACGCCAGTCACAAACCTGCTCATTTCATCCCTGCTATTTGCCACCAGAGAAGAAGCATACTTTGAGAGTTTAACGAATTTCAAGGAATACTCCTTGACTGACATACCTCCCTGTCTCAGGTGATGAACTCTTCAACCTTGGCTTCTCATTGCTCTCTGGGGAAGAATCTCTCCCGAAAGGTAGTCTTGAGCACATCCCAAGTGATGGGAAAATCTCCACGTGCTCGGCTATCAGTCCATATATGGCACCAAATCTGTGCCACGTCCTTGAGTTGATATGCAATCAACTCAGCCTTCGCCTCCTCATCTACTCCCATGGCACAAAGAATCTTGTGGACCTCATCCACGAACTCCTGTGGATCCTTATTGATCTTGGATCAATAGTAAACTGGGGGTTCATTCTGGTGAAGTATCTCAGCCTGCTAGCGATGGCTGGAACCGACCCTGCCTAGCTCAACCAACTCACCAAGTTGGTTGGCTTGGCTGGTGCATAGGTCCAGGGGTCCGGTTCCACGCGTATCAAGCCGTGTGAACCCGGTCTAACCTATGTACTCTAGGTACGTTTATGTCTTACTTAGCATTGTCGTTTTTGGGTTATTACATTTGGTGAAAGAACCCATGGAGTTTAGAGTGTTTAGAGATGAAAAATGAAGAAACAAATTCGTCACACAAATCTTGGCATTGGTGGCGCATCGCGGAGCTGGTTCCCAATTTTTGGAAATTTTATTTTGCATCTTGGATCCTTCACGAAGTGTTCTACCTCAAAAGTCATTTATGAAACTAAAAAATTAAATTACCTCCGCATCGCGAAGCATTTCTGCATATTTGATTTATATTATTTTCTCATGTTAGCGATCTAAAATCATTCCTAAACACCATGCGATCTTTCCAATCATAAATTATGTTCCTTGAATCCATAATTCAATTCAAGGACCATTTAAGAGTCAATTCAAGAAGTTAAGAGTCAAGTGAAAAAGTCAAGAATTAAGTCAAGATATGTTCTTAAAGTTTTTAAAAGTCTTTCACAAAAGTTTTAATTTTGTTTTAAGACTTATGTTTCATAGTTAAACAAAGAGTTCAGATTTGAAGTTCATTTCTTCAAAGAAGTATATGGGAACTAAGTATTTCGAAGAGGTTTTAAACTGTTTTCACATTTAAATAAGAACAGAAACTGAGATTTCCGAAGAGGCTTTGATCTAGTTTTCAGACTAGAGTATATTCTTTGATAATAAAGCAAGATGGGAAACATTGACTTCTGAGCTATGTTTATGAAAACTAATATCAAATCATAGAAGGAAGTATGTTTTTAAAATATAAGAGCTAATATAATAATATTTTGGGAGTATTATTGTGCACCGATATGGGGTAGAGTTCAGACAACTCACAGCCCCCACAAACTATGTAGCCACCGTGGGTAGAAAAGGGTCATAGTTTTTTGATAATTCTTTTAGTGCTTTTAAACATAGACTAGTGGATCAACTTGGTAGTTCAGGTTCTATATTAATGGCAAGGTATAGGACGCCCCTCGCACGTGAGACAAAATGTTGTATCATCAAAATAGCTCTTACGTGATGGTTGTCGGTTAGATAAACTCCCATAGAAGTTCTTGTATTTTATATGCATAGTTTATTTGTATTTTGACATACATCTTAGATTTATATTGTATCTTTGAATACATATAGAGTTGACATCATATTTTTAAACAACTTTTCTTTATATTGTTCTAACACTACGGAAGTTTCATGACTTAGACTAGAGCTTCACCTATTTAAATAGGGGTTAAAATGATGTTTGGAGACCTATATTAATGTATTAAACTCAATTACAAAAGGTTATAGCCAAAACGACAAAGAAAGACCCTGACGTCCAGAAAATAGCTAAATCGAACTAGTAGACTCCCCTATGTTTGGTGAAGGTTTAGGAGTGTCAAATGAAGTCTAAAACTTGTAAAAAGACTTTAAATAGGTAAAATATAGTATAAAGGGTACAAAAGTAAAGTAACGACTCCCCAAGGACCACCCTAACATTGGCGAGCAAGCTGCCTCGGTAGCCAATATATGGAGCCCATTGCGCGTCGCGCAACCAGCACAGGCTAGGAAAATTTTGCTTTGCGATGCGGGGACTTCATGAGCATCACTGCCTCAACCCAAATTTTAGTAAAAAAAGTGAAATTGCTCCCGCTACGAGCGACCACGTCTTAGATTCATTCCGCGTCATTTTTTGGTCAATTTAACTTCACAAAATTACCCAATTAAGTGAGGGGTCTTTTGGGTAATTTATGGGACGAGTTTATATTGGTTTTACATCAGTTTTAAACCATTCTCACACACTCTAAATCAGATTCACCAAATCACTCTCATCTGTCTCTAAACTCTCTCTCTCTACTCAACCACCAATGAAGAGCATTGGAAGCTTGGACAAGAAGGTTAAGTTCTCAACTTTCCTTCTCAAAATTCATGTATCGAATTGTCATTAAGGTATGGGTTCTTCACTCTTAGGATTCCTTTCCCAAGAGTTCCTTTCAAATTCATTTCTAAACTATTCAAATTCCTAGGGTTTTTACTCTACAAATGTGTTTTCTTCCAAACTCGAAATTGATGAATAGGTATGACGAATTATGATTTTCTACGGCTAATTATGTATTTATTGTTGAGTAATGTATATGGAATTGTTGTATTTCGTATGGGGCATGTTCTCTCCCTAATAAATAGATTTAATTATGTTATATCTTTCACTTAATGTCATGTAATGTTGGAATTGGAACTATAGGTTGAATGAACTCATAAATGAACCCCTTTCCCTTAACCCGAACTATGAATTGATCTTTCATATTACTAGAGTGGTTGGGATTTGTTATGTTATTGTGTGTTTCACTATATTATTGGATTATTCTGGTGAATTGAGAGTAAGTTCTTTATGAAGATTCTTGGAAGCAATAGGTAAGTCTTCTAAAGTCATGATTACTCTATTATGTTGATGTCGGCCTATAATTGATGTTGTTATGCAATACAAGTATGTTTTATGTTGCTATGCATATATGATGATCTATGAATATGTTCAATGTGGGACCGTGGTAAGGGTATGATAATGCACGGTTGATGATGTTCTCTTGTATGCCTTACACAATACGGCTATGATATGTTAATCTCAGTAATGAAGGGTTGTGATGAAAGTAAATTCTCATCCTAAACCTAATGAGCTAATGATCATGTTTATACAAGGAGTAAGTCTCCTATGGACTATGATAATATTGATGATAAATGATAAATTAAAGGTTATTCACAAAGGGACTTTAGCTTAGCCCTAAGTGAACTAGATATGAGAGGTGTCCCTTCACAAGTTGGAAGGTAGGTTCACAATGACTCTCATGAGATGGAGTCTGCCATGCAATATGGAATTATGAGCCTCTAATACATCTCCTAGATCCTTAACTATGTTTCCCCCATAGGAATACTAGCTTGTGATCCACCTAGAATGCAATATTCATGTTTTGGTTCTACTTTGTCATGTAGACCACCTTCTTTCGGTGTAGGGTTTCATGACACCAGATTCCATGTTTAGCTCACATGGTCTAATGTCGGTCAAGGTGATTGTTCCCTAAAGTAAAATGAATGACTAAAGTAAATGGACATTGACTAGGGTGACTTGGGGAGTCTACTTAGTATAGGTAGTGGTATGATACTCTAACTAGATATTGCACAAGTTGACTCTAAGGGAAGTCCTAGAAGATTGTTATTGTGTACTATGAACAAGAAATGTATAATTCTTATGATATATGATGTTTTATTATATGATGTTAGTTATGTTGATGAATATGTTATTACTATATTGCTATATGTGATGATGCCTACTTATGATTTAAGTTTTATGAAGTAAAGCATTACTTATAGTCTTCTATCTTGTTTACTTGATTATGCAGGGTTATGGGGATTCACATTAGCATTGCAATTGTAGGCTTGGGATAGGATTATTGATAAGTGTTGTATGTTATGTTTATATGAACTATTAAACATGAAATGTTAAAATGACTTTATAATGATGTGTGTTTCGTTATAATCATGTTTTATGTTGTTGTGATCCTTATCTTGTATATGCTCTATTGTATGTGCATTAAAAGCGTTCAAATGACTTAGCATGCTTTCTAAAGATATGGTCCTTTTCATGCATGTCTTAAAATTTTATATGTGCATATACCCATACCTAGTACAAATGGCGTACTAACTAACCCATATAATTTATATATCTACAAAAATGTAGGGTCCAACCACTGAAGTTCAAGAAGGTCGATTGAAGAAGCTTGGAACTCTTTCTCCAAGTCTTGGTAGGTCTCATGTTCGGGGATACTATCTTTTCATTACTCTAGCAATGAAGATTGTAATAGTATAAGAGATATAATTTTATTCCTTCTTATCATTCGAATTTTATTATTGTAAGGCCTATATGACATATTTTGATTGTATTGGCCAAGTGTAACACCCTAAAAGGAACTAAGGTGAACTAGAGCTTCATGAATGCTTCTTGAGTTAGTTTTGTGTTAAAATGAGTTATAACGATTTCCTTAGTCAGTGTGTGAAGTTTGGTGACGTTTGGAGGTCAAACGTCCAAGAACGTCTATGACGTTCGGAAGATATGGCTTAGATTGTGGTTGTGTGTCTTCATGTGTTTTAGTGAGTTTTACGTGTTTGTTTTAATAAAAATTGGTGTGGGATGTTCCTAAGACCTAGAAGACTATGTTTAGGGGTTCAACGTCCGGGTACGACCCCACCTTGGACCAACGAGGGGCACTAGAGAAGGGCTCAAGATTAGGACCTAAAATTGCCTAGGCAGTGTCCACCAACGAAACCGGTCGACGACCAATTGACCAATCAACGGCTCGTCGACTTGGTCCGTTGATTGGACCTGCAGGCCTTCAAGTTTTAAAGGTTGCATACCCAATCAACGAACCACCGCCAACTGGGCGTCGATGGACAAACGGTCCGTTGGTTGGAGCCGTTGGTGCTGCTGTGGAAAAAGCTGTCAAAATCTGCTTTGACTTGGGGTGTTTGGTAAATTCACCCCAAGTCTTTTAGGAACCTTGAGTGATATATTTAGGGTCTTTTAGGCATATTAAAGTGTTTCAAACCCTAAGACCTAATTTTAGACTTCATTTCCTAAAATCCAATACCCTCTCTCATGAAAGACTCTCTAAAACTCCATAGAAGCTAGAACTCAAGAAGGATCTAGGAGGGCTGTGGGTGGACGTTTCTTCATAAAAAATCAGTGGGATTTCTTGTTTTTTAGGTATGGTAGTCATACTTGAACTCTCTTCCTTTCAATGAGTCCTTTCTAATAGATTTTTAAAAAGGGTTCTCAACCCTAACTTCTTTTATCTTTAACTCTAAATATTGGTCTTGCATGAAAACGTTTTAAATGATTCAAATATGATGTTTCTAATGTTAGTTGGTGATTTTAATTCTAAAACTTCAATGAAAACAAGTTAAAGCTTTTTATCAATTTTTAGCCTAAGAAATGGGTTAAATGAACATGATTTTGTAGTCTTTAAGCTTTGGTTTCCTTATGTTGATATTGTTGTTTAGCGACTGCCCTAAGGACTATATTGTGATGAAATGTTGAGTAAAATATTATAGGTGATGGAAGCTTGGATAAAGGGTAAGTTGGTTATGTTGTTTAGCTTTATTTATGAAATGCTCTTGAGTGGTATGGTCCACCTTTGGTGGCGGTGTTTACTTGAATTGTATGAATGTGAAGTTACTTGTGTATTGTGAAAGAGGCCATGATGGCATATTATGTGAAGAAAGATGATTATGATGTTATTCTTGTTAATGTGGCTTATGAAGCTTATTATGAGAAGTATGTTAGAGATTATGTCTAAATAAGTTATATGACTAATTGAAGCATGTTAAAGTGTGTAATGTGATGAATGAAGTTCTAAGCATGTATAGAATTGAATATAAATGAAATGATGCATATGTGCAAGGTGTGATCACATGTACACACACATACACACACTTTGAATGAATGAATGAATGAAGTTAAAGAATGTGAATGAAAAGGGGAGTTTTGGGGTGAACACTCTTCGTGAGTTGAGATGAAGTGTTTAGTAGCAACCTCATTATCTTCCAAGACCTTTCTAAGATAGGTAGGAGTATGGATACCCTTACTGAGTTGAGATGTGGTGTCCACTAGTCCTTAACCTATAGTATAAAATAATGAGAATTTGTGGGGAGTTATGCCTAGCACCGAGAGGATATGAAGAAGGGGTAGTTACACTTCGTGAGTTAAGATGTTGTATTCCAATGTACCTCTTCATATAAGTACTCCTCGTTAGTATGGAATGAGTTACTTAGTAGCAATCTCCTTATCCCTTAACTATGTGCCCGTATAGGTGTAGCTATTTGAAAAGTCATGTAAGAGCTAAGAGAATGACCCTACCCTAGGCAAGTGGGGATCCCACATCCGATAAGGGTTTTATCAGGATTCCATGTCTAGCTCTCATGGTCTATGTCAGTTAAGCTAACACCCACAAAAGAATGAATGAACTAAGTCTCCTAAAAGAATGTACTACTTAGGGTAGGTGGTGGAATGGGATGCCATCTATCCATTGCACTAAGTAGACCTTCCAAAAGGGGAGTCTTGGTGTGTTTTATATGAAGTGTATGAACTAAGTTTCCTAAAAGAACGTACTACTTAGGGTAGGTGGTGGTATGGGACGTTATCTATCCATTGCACTAATTAGACCTTCCGAAAGGGGAGTCTTGGTGTGGGATATAGGAATTGAATGAGCTAAGTCTTCTAAAAGAGTGTACTACTTAGGGTAGGTGGTGGAATGGGACGCCATCTACTCATTGCACTAAGTAGGCATTTCGAAAGGGAATACTTGGTGTGTTGTTTGAGTGTTCTTCTAATGTCTTGTATTTGAGTGGGGACTTGTTCTCCCGAGCTGAGTAAGCCTAGAAGGGGTTGTCTTGGGGATCACCTTGGTGTGTATTGAAGGAGGTGTATGGGCGTTTCCTTCATGTATTACCTTGGTGAGTCTTAGGAAAACCTTATCTAGGAAAACTCCTACGGAAATTAGTTCACTTCCTCTTGGCTTGACATTAGGAGTACTGTTTTTGGATTAAGATAGTTCACTGTAATGCTAAAATGAATTCACCGTAATTTTGGAGAGTTTTATGTAAATTGGTCTTTTTTGCTAAAGTTATGGAAATCCTTCTCTAAGTTTTAAATGATGATTCTTATGTTTTTTTTACTCCTATATTCATGAAGGTTTTACTTATTTGGCATGAAAGTGTATTTATACTAAAATGTCCTTTTTTGTATGTTTTTGCATATGCCATACTTAGTACATTATTTGACTAACCCAATACTTTTCTATACTTTATAAGTATAGGTTTGGAAGCAAGGTTGAAGTTAGAGGACAAGCTCGGGAAAGACTCTCTCAATACTAAGTATGTCCTCATATATTCGAGGGCATAGTTCTATTTAAGAATTATTATGTATTTTCCTTCAAATGTAAAGGGCTATGTCCCTAAGATATTATGTCGTGTCTTAAGTTTGTCTTGTGATGATGAGATTTTCTTAGTACCTATGAAAGAATTCCTCTTCATATTAAATGTCGTGAAAAATTTTAAATTCCGCACTACTTTTCATGTCTTATGCAATGAATAATAGTTATAGGTCTTGTACAAGACCCCAAAGGGTCAAGTACGGCTTGTGACGATCCAAGGGTTCTCCCTACATTCTAGGGTGTACCTGCGGGTCATTAGACTAAGTCTAAGATTCGTACTTTTAGATGGTTTTTATGTGAGATAGTTTTATTAGAATATCTTATGTATGTTGACTATGTTGCTAAAAGAGAAGCCTAAGTAAGCTTCTATGTGATAGGCCTATGTATACCTCAATATATGATAAGCGAGAAGTCTCAGTATACTTCACTTAGTATATGCAAAAGTTGTTAATTTTCCGCATTTTTAACCTATGCTATGTTATGACGAATGCTAAGGGTTTGTCTAAGTCCTCTTCGAGGAAGACGATGCCAGTTACATCTAGTGGGGTGCTATCTGGATGTGACAAACTTGGTAACAGAGCATGAGGTTAAATAACCTGGGGTCGATATTTCACTAAACCAGATTTATATAGTGTTTTGTTCATGGTTGTGAAGCACACCAATGTAACGGCCTGTATTTTTGTATGTGATAGTTCTATTCATGTTATACTTGACTTATATTTATAGTGTAGGTGAGGGATCATGTTTCTTACATGATTAGTCTTGGTTTAAACTAGCTTGGAAGGTGATGTAATGCCTTGCACGTTTTAGCATATGTACTGCAAGTTAACTCCGATGGAAAGTATTTAAGTAATTATAGTAAGGTGGTAATTGAGCTAGCAGCTGCATCACCTACTTGATCTATATTATAGTTAAAGGGCCCAAGTTTGATTGACCAGATTTAGTCTTATATTTAGGGGCTCATTTGAAGCCCAAAGCTATTAAAGAAAATGTGAATGAAAGAAGGCCCAACAGCCAAATCTGCAAATTGGCCATTATGGATAAAGCCCAAGTGAAACTAAGTAAGTACATGACCTCCTAAGATTTGTTTTACCATGTTATTGGGCCAAGTGTGTACCACCTACTTGCACTAATCTGTCCCAAGCTGATTAAAAGAACAAAGGAAAAATGGACAGCCAAGGTCCAATAATATTAAGTCCAAAAGGGCCCAAGTTAAAAGGACAAGCAGGTGGGGCACCTACTTGACATTATATGGCCCAAATTTGGTCAAGAGTGTCGGCCATAACACCTCCTTTTTCAAAGGATAAGGATCAAGTCTTATTCTCCATTTTGAACTTGCAAAATTTCAGATTTTCTTAAGTTTCTTTCTTGGTCTCTCTTGGCTTCAATAAGCAGCCCTAAAACACCTTAGGGATTCTTGAGTGCTGTCTCATTTTCAAGTAAGAAGTTTGAAGGAGAGTTTGAATTCTTGAAGTACAAGTTTAGAGGATAAATTTTCAGAATTAAGGTAAGACTTCAACCCATTTGTTTTCCTCTCTTTGATCATGTTTGGATTGGAGAATTTTGTATATATTTATCAAGAATTCATGGATGATGATAAATCTTTGAGTCAATATTCTCCTATTATGCTGAAAGATTTGAGATTGTTAGTGGCTGCCTTATGAATATTGTTGTTGAGGGCTGTTTGGGTATCTCTGGAAATGATGGTTGAAGTTGTATTAATGTGTAGAGGAAGGGTGTGGTGGTTCACCATTTATGTGAGGGTTGTATGGGCCTGATTTCCATCAAATTTTTTTAGCTACTGTTTTGGAGAACCTTATTGTGATTAGCTGCTGATATTAGCTTAATCATGACTTATGTTGTAGATTAGCACCAATAAGGAAGGCTGAATCGTGATAGTGGTATTGGTCATAAATATAAGGTATGTAAGGCTATTCGATTATATATCCTTTTGGCATGAAATCTGCCACCTGCAATTAATATCAATGAAGTGATTCTCATAAGTTCTATTTCTAGAAAAGAAAGCATGGTGGCAGCGTACTATCTCCAAATAGCTAACAATATTTCTTTCCTCATTCTAAGTACATGGAACTACTTCATTATATGTTCACTACTCTATACTTGTGTAATTTCCCCTTGTGCTGTTATAGAAATGGTATTTGCAAAAGAAAGTTTGATGAATCCTTCTCCTAAGCCAATTGAAGTCAATTGTGCCATTAAGGTCTTAAAGTAAGGTGTTGATGTTTCATAGCTCCTTATGTCATTGTTACTGCCTCAAAGTATTATTTTCATGTATTCCACTACTATTCCGTAATTTGATGTCTCCAAGATGATTATGACCACCAAATCAACATCTCAAAATGTTACGATTATCCAAAATAACATCTCAAAAGAGTTATGAACTGATTAACAATAATATCAAAGATTAAAGAATCTAAGTGAAGAAATCTATTTAATTAAGGGTGGCAGCTTAGGGGCGAAAGCCTAGCATGGGCTGATCCCTATTGGTATAGAAGGGTGGCAGCTCAGGGGCGAAAGCCTAGCATGGGCCGATCCCAAGTTGTGTAATTATGAGGACCGCATCCCAGGGGTTAATACACCTAGCATGGGTCATCCTCTTCTACCACTGATCAGCTGGTCACTTGTATCACATGCCCAACAAAGATTATAACATACAAAGAAGGTAAAGAAAAGAATGTAGCTTACTTGATTTCACAAGAGTAAGCAACGGTGGTCTTCTCTCCTAATCTATGCACTTATATGTTGCTACTTGATTTCATTTGTGCCTTGTATTACATATACTTTTTGCCTTACATATTCAGTACATTTTTCGTACTGACGTCCCGTATTGGGGACGCTGCATTTCATGCTGCAGGCTTAGGTACTCCAGCTAGTAGACCTCCTCAGTAGGAGCACTCAAAATTCTGCTACTTTTGGTGAACTCCAAGTTGATTCGGAGCTTTATTAAGTCCTTGGTAAATTCGTTTGGTATTGTATCGTAGTTAAGGGTAAGGCAGGGTCTGTCCCGACCTACTCTAGTCTTCTATCTTTTAGAGGCTTTGTAGATGTATGTACATGGTTCAGTTGTGTCTTAAGGAGTTGTGGCCTAAACGGCCAAGTCTTGTATATAACTTTTGGACCTACTTACGTTGGTTTGTATCGCTGCATCCAAAGTTATCTTGCCTCAATTGTTATAGTATATGCTCAGTAAGAACAGGTTGTAGGTTGGTTCTCTCGGGCCTTTATGGCATCGGGTGCCTGTCCGTCTTAATGGATTTTGAGGCGTGACAAAAGTGGTATCAGAGCAGGTCATCCTAGGGAGTCTACAAAGCCGTGTCTGTGTAGAGTCTTGCTTATGGATGTGTTGTGCACCACATTTATAAACAGGAGGCTACGGGACATATAGGAGTGTAACGGCCTGTATTTTTGTATGTGGTAGTTCTATCATGTTATACTTGACTTATACTTATAGTGTAGGTGAGGTTTCATGTTTCTTACATGATTAGTGTTGGTTTAAACTAGCTTGGAAGGTGATGTAATGCCTTGCACGTTTTAGCATATGTATTGCAAGTTAACTCCGATGGAAAGTATTTAAGTAATTATAGTAAGGTGGTAATTAAGCTAGCAGATGCATCACCTATTTGAGCTATATTATAGTTAAAGGGCCCAAGTTTGATTGACCAGATTTAGGCTTATATTTAGGGGCTCATTTGGAGCCCAAACCTATTAAAGAAAATGTGAATGGAAGAAGGCCCAACAACCAAATCTGCCAATTGGCCATTATGGATAAAGCCCAAGTGAAACTAAGTAAGTACATGACCTCCTAATATTTGTTTTACCATGTTATTGGGCCAAGTGTGTACCACCTACTTGCACTACTCTGTCCCAAGCTGATTAAGAGAACAAAGGAAAAATGGACAGCCAAGGTCCAATAATATTAAGTCCAAAAGGGCCCAAGTTAAAAGAACAAGCAGGTGGGGCACCTACTTGACATTATATGGCCCAAAATTGGTCAAGAGTGTCGGCCATAACACCTCCTTTTTCAAAGGATAAGGATCAAGTCTTATTCTCCATTTTGAACTTGCAAAATTTCAAATTTTCTTAAGTTTCTTTCTTGGTCTCTCTGGCCTCAATAAAGCAGCCCTAAAACAACCTAGGATTATTGATGTTCCGTCTCATTTTCAAGTAAGAGTTTGAAGAAGAGTTTGAATTCTTGAAGTACAAGTGTAGAGGATAAATTTTCAGAATTAAGGTAAGACTTCAACCCAATTGTTTTCCTCTCTTTGATAATGTTTGGAGTGGAGAATTTTGTATATGTTTATCAAGAATTCATGGATTGTGATAAATCTTTGAGTCAATATTCTCCTATTATGCTGAAAGATTTGAGATTGATAGTGGCTGCCTTATGAATATTGTTGTTGAGGGCTGTTTGGGTAGCTTGGGAGATGATGTATGAAGTTGTATTAATGTGTAGAGAAAGGGTGTGGTGGTTCACCATTTATGTAAGGGTTGTTTGGGCCTGATTTCCATCAAATATTTTAGCTACTGTTTTGGAGGAACCTTATTGTGATTTAGATGCTGATGTTAGCTTAATTCATGACACTTATGTCTGTAGATAGCACCCAATAAGGAAGCTGAATCGTGTGATAGTCGGTATGGTCATAAAATATAAGGTATGTAGGCTTATTCGATTTCTATCTCTTTTGGCATGGAAATCTGTCCACCTGCAATTCATAATTAATATCAATGAAGTGATTCTCATAAGTTCTATTTCTAGAAAAGAAAGCATGGTGGCAGCGTACTATCTCCAAATAGCTAACAATATTTCTTTCCCCATTCTAAGTACATGGAACTACTGCATTATATGTTCACTACTCTATACTTGTGTAATTTCCCCTTGTGCTGTTATAGAAATGGTATTTGCAAAAGAAAGTTTAATGAATCCTTCTCCTAAGCCAATTGAAGTCAATTGTGCCATTAAGGTCTTAAAGTAAGGTGTTGATGTTTCATAGCTCCTTATGTAATTGTTACTGCCTCAAAGTATTGTTTTCATGTATTCCACTACTGTTCCGTAATTTCATGTCTCCAAGATGATTATGACCACCAAATCAACATCTCAAAGTGTTGCGATTATCCAAAATAACATCTCAAAAGAGTTATGAACTGATTAACAATAATCTCAAAGATTAAAGAATCTAAGTGAAGAAATCTTTATAATTAAGGGTGGCAGCTCAGGGGCGAAAGCCTAGCATGGGCCGATCCCTATTGGTATAGAAGGGTGGCAGCTCAGGGGCGAAAGCCTAGCATGGGCCGATCCCAAGTTGTGTAATTATGAGGACCGCATCCCAGGGGTTAATACGCCTAGCATGGGTCATCCTCTTCTACCACTGATCAGCTGGTCACTTGTATCACATGCCCAACAAATATTATAACATACAAAGAAGGTAAAGAAAAGAATGTATCTTACTTGATTCCACAAGAGTAAGCAAAAGTGGTCTTCTGTCCTAATCTATGCACTCATATGTTGCTACTTGATTTCATTTGTGCCTTGTATTATATATACTTTTTGCCTTACATATTCAGTACATTTTTCGTACTGACGTCCCGTATTGGGGACGCTGCATTTCATGCTGCAGGCTCAGGTACTCCAGCTAGTAGACCTCCTCAGTAGGAGCACTCGAAATTCTGCTACTTTTGGTGAGCTCCAAGTTGATTCGGAGTTTTATTAAGTCCTTGGTAAATTCGTTTGGTATTGTATCGTAGTTAAGGGTAAGGCGGGATCTGTCCCGACCTACTCTAGTCTTCTATCTTTTAGAGGCTTTGTAGACGTATGTACATGGTTCAGTTGTGTCTTAAGGAGTTGTGGCCTAAACGGCCAAGTCTTGTATATAACTTTTGGATCTACTTACGTTGGTTTATATCGCTGCATCCAAAGTTAACTTGTCTCAATTGTTATAGTATATGCTCAGTAAGAACAGGTTGTAGGTTGGTTCTCTCGGGCCTTTAGGGCATCGGGTGCCTGTCCGTCTTAATGGGTTTTGAGGCGTGACAGCATAGTCATTTTCGGGTTGTTACATTATCCCCCCCTTAGGAACATTCGTCCCCGAATGACACTTCTAATTATCTAGTATAATGCCAGTAATATCATAACATAAGTACTTTACACAGTCAAGAAATAGCAACAAAGAATAGAGGAGATAAGGAAACTTAGACTTAAGAGTAGGAAGTCTAACCTCAATAGCTGAAAACATGAGGATAGCGGGATCTCATATTGGCCTCGGCCTCCCACGTAGCACCCTCCACAAGATGGTTCCTCCATAAAACCTTCACGGTGGCAACCTCCTTGTTTCTCAGCCGCTTCACCTGCCGGTCTAAAATCTCAACAGGAACCTCCTCATACGACAAGTCTTCATCAACCCCCAAACCTTCAACAGGCAGAATCGATGCTGGATCACCAAGGAACTTCTTTAACATAGAGACATGAAGACTGGATGGACAGAAGCTAGCTCCGCAGGCAATGCCAACTCATAGGCCACCTCACCCACACGCTGTAGAATCTCGTATGGCCCAACATACCTCGGACTCAACTTCCCCATCCTGCCAAATCTCATAACCCCCATCATGGGTGATATCTTCAAGTAGACCTGGTCACCAACATCAAACTCTAAGGGCCACTTCCTATTATCTGCATAAGACTTCTGCCGACTGTAAACAGTAGCCAACCTATCCCTAATTACCCTGACCCTCTCTAAGGCCTCATAAATGATCTCTGGACCCAAAATGGATGACTCTCCAACCTTGAACCACCCAACTAGAGACCTACACCTCCTACCATACAGTGCCTCAAACGGTGTCATCCCAATGCTGGAGTGATAGCTGTTATTATACGAGAACTCTATCAATGGCAGATGGTCGTCCCAACTACCCCTGAAGTCAATCACACATGCTCTCAACATGTCATCCAATGTCTGAATGGTGCGCTCTGCCTGCCCATCTGTCTGAGGATGGAAGGCAGTAGTGAGCTTTACCTATGTTCCTAAGCTCTTCTGGAAGGATCTCAAGAAATGCGAAGTGTACTGAGCTCCTCTATCTGAAATGATAGACAAAGGAATTCCATTCCACCTCACAATCTCATCAATGTAGAGTCTCGCATAATTCTCGGCCCTATAAGTAGACTTCACAGGGATAAAGTGGGCAGACGTAGTCATCCTATCCACAATAACCCATATGGAGTCATGCTGTCTCCTAGTCCTTGGAATACCCACCACGAAGTCCATGTTAATGGCCTCACACTTACAAGTCGGAACCTCAATCATCTGAGTGAGACCATCAGGCTTAAGGTGCTCCACCTTAACCTGCTGACAATTAGGACACCTGGCCACATACTCAGCAATGTCCTTCTTCATGACATCCCACCAATAGATCTTTTTGAGGTCATGATACATCTTGGTGGAACATAGATGTATCGAGTACCTGGAACCATGGACCTCTGCAATAATCTTGGTTCGCAAATCATCCACGTCTGTTACACACAGCCTGTCCTGGTACCTAAGTATGTCGTCACCTCCCAAAGCAAAGGACTCATTCATCTTTATCAGCACTGAGTCCTTCAACTCCATCAACACAAGATCAAGATGCTGACCCTTCTTGACTTCAACTACCAAGGATGATTCAGAACTAGGATGAACTTAAACACCCCCACTAGTAGAGTCAATCAACCGCACACCCAGTCTGGCCAGTCTGTGTACATCCTTCACTAACTCCTTCCCTTAATCAACGTGGGTTGTACGCCCCATGCTCAACCTTCTCAAAGCATCAGCTACAACATTTGCCTTTCCTGGATGGTAGTGGACACTCATGTCATAGTCCTTCAACAGCTCCAACCATCTCCGCTGACGTAGATTCAACTCCCTCTGCGTGAATATGTACTGGAGACTCTTGTGGTCTGTGAACACATCCACATGCACCCCGTACAAGTAATGCCTCCACAGCTTCAATGCAAACACCACAGCTGTCAACTCCAGGTCATGAGTTGGATAATTCTTCTCATGAACCTTGAGCTGTCTGTACGCATAAGCTATCACCCTACCACCCTGCATAATAACACAACCCAAACCAACCCTAGATGTGTCACAATAAATAGTGTAACTCTCACCACATTTAGGCAACGTAAGCACTGGGGCTGAAGTGAGTCTGTCCTTGAGCTCCTAGAAACTCTTCTCACAAGTCTCTGCCCATTCGAACTTGGCTTTCTTCTTAGTTAAAGCTGTCAGTAGGGCAGCAATGGAAGAAAAACCCTCCACGAACTTGCGGTACTAACCAGCCAATCCCAGAAAGCTACGAATATCAGTGGGAGTAAGAGGTCTTGGCCAGTTCTTAACAGCCTAAATTTTCCTGGGTCCACCTCCACACCCTGATCAGACACAACATGACCCAGGAAGGTCACTGATCTAAGCTAGAATTCACACTTGCTGAATTTGGCATATAACTGATGTTTTCTAAGTACCTGCAAGGTTAGTCTCAAATGATGTTCATGCTCTTCCTTGGTCTTAGAGTTAGATGAGGATGTCATCAATGAATACTATGACAAAAGAATCAAGGTATTCACGGAAGACTCGGTTCATGAGGTCCATAAATGCAGCTAGTGCATTTGTGAGACCAAATGACATGACTAAGAACTCATAATGACCATAACGGGTACGAAAGCTGTCTTTGGGATATCTTCATCCCTAACCCTAAGCTGATGATACCCAGAACGAGATCAATCTTCGAGAAGAAACGAGACCCTTGGAGCTGATCCAATAAGTCATCTATTTTGGGAAGTGGATACTTGTTCTTTAGTGACTTTGTTGAGCTGCCGATAATCGATACACATCCTAAGGGTTCCATCTTTCTTTTTCACAAACAGCACTGGAGCGCCCCAAGGGGATATGTTCGGCTGGATGAAACCCTTATCACTGAGATCTTTTAACTACAGCTTCTACTATTTGAGTTCAGCTGGAGCCATTCTATAGGGAGAAATTAAAATCGGTTTTGTATCGAGATCTAGGTCTATACAAAAATCAATCTCTCGAGGGGGTGGCACTCCAGGCAAATCATTGGGGAAAACATCTAGGAACTCACTCACTACAGGCACAGAGTCTATCGAATGAATGTCATGATCTAGATCATTGACACTCACAAGATGGCATAACAATCCATTGGACATCATTTTATTAGCTTTTAGGTTCGAAATCAAGGGACTTGAACGACTCTAATTGTACCCCTCCCAGACCAGCTCTACTTTATTAGGGAAACGGAATCTCATAACCCTACTACGGCAATCCATGAAGGCATAACATTTATGGAGCCAGTTCATACCAAGTATAATATCGAAGTCATTCATGGTTAACTCAACAAGGTCTGCACACATAGTCTTACCACATACTACTATTGGGCAGTCTTTATAAAACCTATCAGCTCTTACATTTGCTCCTAAGGGAGTACTAACTACGATAGGACTATGCAAAACCTAAGGTAGTGTTTCAAAAGTAAGAGCAAGCAAGGGAGTCACAAAAGAAAGCGTAGACACTGGATCAAGTAAAGCATAAACAAAGGTTGAGAAGACTTCTCCTGCTCCTCCCTGCCCTTCAAGGCATAGAATATGTTCCTCTTAGGAGGCTCGACTGCAGTAGCATTCTGGGGATTAGGCCTAGGCTAAGCATTACCTCCAGACTGACCCCTATTTTGTGGACAGTCCCTGACCATGTATCTCCTCTTTCCGCAACCGAAGCAGGCATTTGTGCCTAGTCTGCACTCTCCACTGTGAATATGGCCACACTTACAATATTCCTTGTTGGGACGCTGCACATCACCTCCATTGCCCTTCTTGGGCTCGGGTCTGACTCCTCTGGGTGTTGCACTCCTCTGAGAGTTAGAGTTCCCTAAATTCTGATGCCCCTTCTTAAATCTGGGCTGATCACGAACTCCGAAAATGCTCCTGTCACGACCACTGTTGGGACCTGCCTGGTCAGAATGTTTAGGCCTCCTGACCTCATGGACTCTCCTCTTCTTCCTGCTGTCCTCAAAATGCTGGACATGCACCATCAGCCTGGACAAGTCCATTCTGTCATTGAGCATCGCAGCCCGACACTCCTCCTTCAAGTCCTCTGAGATTCCTGTAAGGAACCTGCTCATCTCGTTCCTGCTGTTCGACACAAGGGAAGTGGCATACCTGGACAATTTTACAAATTTCAGGGAATACTCCCTGACAATCAGCGAGCCCTTCTTAAGGTTGATGAACTCCTCAACCTTAGCCTCTTTCATCTCTCTGGGAAGAACCTCTCCGGAAAGGCTGTCTTAAACATCTCCCATGTGATCCGACCTCCGCCCAACGCCCTGCTATCCTGCCATATCTTGCACCAAGCCTATGCAACATCCTTCAGCTGGTACGAGGCCAGCTTAGCTTTCTCAATCTTCATGGCCCCCATCGCCACCAGAATCTTCTGGACCTCCTCTACGAACTCCTAAGGATCCTCTGCAGTCTTAGATCCTGTAAAGATTGGAGGATTCATCCTCGTAATATCCCGCAAACTGTTTGCCATGTTGTGGGCTGGTGGGTTCTCCCGCTGAACCTCCTGTCTATTGGCCTGGGCCGTCATAGCCTGGGCCTGCACAGTGATGGCTTGAGCCATCTACGCCAAAGCGGTCCGCACCTCCACGTCAATCAACCCTGCTGGGTTAACTATCATGGCCACTCCTGCAGCTATAGCCTGGGGTGGAACTTGGTTTCCCCCAGCAGCTGCTTCTACTCTTCCCCGACCAGCATTCCCCTTGTGTTCATTTTCTGGAAAAAAAAAAAGAATTGAAGTTAGATACACTCATAACACCAAGAAATCAGACATTAAGAAAAGCACGATAAGATAAGAAGAAGGGAAATTACCTATGCATCATGCATTCTTTAATTCATGAGGGTGGTGCACTTCGCTACCATAACTTAGAAACTACCCGATGTGGTTGATATGAACATTATTATCCTTGGAATTAAACCTAATGCTCTGATACCACGTTTGTCACGACCGGGGTCTAGACCCTAGCCAAAACCGGCGTCGTTGACCTCTCGGAGGTCGCACACAAGTCTACATACGTCATCATTACATCGTATAGGTTAATTTTAGCGGAAAATTTAAAACTTTCGTTTACTTTGAAGTATTCATAGACTTCATAGTAAGAAACAATATATACGTGTATAAGATTTGCATTATATCACATCAGTTCACAACAACCATCTAATAATAAGATATTCAAATGAAGGAAATAATTCATAACTTCATTAATATAAAGTTGCCAAAATTGCACCAATACGACGTCTGAAAATAAGTAAGAAAGAAACTCTAGTGGAACACCCTCCACTACCTTATGTCTACTTCTAGTCTAGAATATAAGAGATAAGCATCCTCGAAAGCATGAGGCCTACCAAGTCTGGATGAATGCTCCACATCCGGATAGATTCAACGTAGTCTCGTAAGCTCTAGTGTCCACCTACACCTGCACCTAAAAGTAGAGGGTTGTATGGAATTAGTACACACGTGTACTAAGTATGGGTGTATGAAAGTACACACCAAGGACATGCATGATTAAGAAGAGCTCTCTCCTAATGACATGAGTTATGGAAAGCCAAGTCAGTTGGACTTGCCAAATTAGATTAGGAAAGTCATGCTAAAAGAATAACATGCATCATCATTCTTTTCATATTGCACACGACACATAACATACTTCATTTAGCACATACATATATCACATATCATTCGTTTGTATTGCGTGAGACCTTAGAATCACGGACTTAACATTAGGACTTCCCAAATGAGGGCTCAACATATGGGACCTCAACTAGGGAGCCTTCTTTAGCAAACACAGAGTCTGCTTCATTCATTCATACGTACTTCATTTTTTATTCATTTATATACCTAGGATGTTGTTTTGGACTCTCTTTGGGTTCACTGTGCAATGACCAAGAATGACCTAGTGTCATTACTTGGTCTATTTCACCTCTTGATTATCCTATCCAAACACCTTTGGTATAATTCATTTCATTGTGTGCATTACATGAGGTTGGTCTCATTCTTTCTTTGGGAACTTTAAGTTTAACCGACATAGATCATGTGAGCTCATGAAATCTAGTGTCTACCCCACACCGAAAAGAGGTGGAATCACCGGCCAAAGTGAAACCAAAACATGCTAGCGTGTATAGGGAAATGAACCCTGCTAGAACCCTATGTTGGTGGCATAGGTTCAAAGACTAGGAGATATAAGGAGACCCATACCCTCCTAAACTGACAGTCTCATCTCATGATATTTATACGAACCTCTGCCTTCCCGAAAGAAGGAATCGCGAATCATAGCTAGCCTATCGGTGCTTTGTATAAAGTTCCATTACATTCATCTCACACATCATAGAAGCTGGCTTTTAGCATGAGGGCATCATTTCTCATTAGATGATTTCTCATCTCATCATTAGTATTAAGTGTGTATTAATCTCAATACTTTCATTAGAGTGTTTCTTAGAGACTGGTCTCTTTATTAGTTTTACACTCTCATAGGTGAGTACGGTTTTTTGTAACACTTATTAGGCTCATTTGAGATTTGATCTCATCTGTAATATTAGCCTCCTATCATGTTGTCACCACATTCATTAACTTTAGCATTTTAGCTCTTCATAATTACTCACCCCATTACGTGAATGTTCATTTCATCATATGTCAATGCACTTTGCTTTTAAGTGTGTTTCACACTCTTACTTAACCCTCCTGGGGTCACATCATTTCATCATATATATCTTAGTTTCACTTACTTTTAAACGTACGCTGGACTTATGAACCCATACGTACAAGCCATGAGGCTTTGTTCATAATTCGTCTAAGTGACTTATACTTACCCAAGATTATATAGTACAAGACTTATGCATCTTGTAAGTATGCCAAGGTCTCGAGTTCGATTCCTATAGGCATCTTTCATTAAATATTTATTCACGTAAGACTTATGCATCAATACGAAAATGGGCAAGGGAACCCGATTTTAAATCCCTTGAGCAACACTTAGTCTTATATTAAATTTTGATTTAAAATTTCAGCTTGGGGACCCGAGATCGAATCCCAACGCCTACATTTCTTTTCTTTCTTTTCTCTCCTTGACTTTTCTATTTTTGACCGAGAGGATGTGGGATCGATCCCCCACAACCTCATTTTATTTTTCTTTAATTGGTTCTCCTAGTTTCCTCACCTATCCAAGAGGTTGTGGGTTCGATCCCCACACACCCCATTTTATTTATTTTTATTCTCGCATGGACTGGTCTTAATTTCGGCCAAGGACACACAGGTTCGAATCCCATGTACCTCATTTCTTTAATTAATTTTCTAGGTTCTCTTACTCGGCTAAGACCCAAGTTCGATTCCCCCTAACCTCACGTTTATTATTAAATTTTCAGTAGCTTGCATATGGTGAGGTCTCGGGTTCAATCCCTGATGACCTCACACATTTAAAAAAAAAATTGAAACCCAAAAACCTTCGAACGGCTTAGCCGAGACCAAATTTCCAGAAATCTGCAAATTTGGTCATGTTTCCAATCGATTTTCTCAATCATTTATACGTTAGATTTTAGGACAATTCATTGGAAATTTTGTATGTTATTTTTGTGCATTTTCATGATTACATTTTTGTCAAGAGGTTTTACTCAATTCAGCAACATCACACCTCTGATGAACATCATAATTTCTACAAGTAATTGCATATAAAACACAAGGATTTAACATGCCATTTTCACACTCCAATCCGTGACCAAGAGTCACGGCATACACGTTGCACACATACTTGTCACATAGTTTCAGAAACCATAATTAATAACCACATAAATCCAAACATACATACATGAACATAATAATCACGAAAACACATTATATCCCTAAATTCTACCAGAAAACATACCCAACCTACAACAATCGATGGGAGCTAGTGACAGGGACATGCAACGGGGAAATATTCCTAGTTTTTGGATTAGAATACGACTGAATCCTAGGGGTCTCTTGGGAAAGGGACAAAGAGTAAGAAACCCATACCTTTTCTGTCGTTCAACACTGTTTCAAAACTGATCCAATGCACTGCCAACTCCCACGAAATCAATGCCTCACCATCGAAACCTCAAGCACAACCCGTCGAGAAATTTGCTTTTGCTTTTCGTTTTTAGACTAGTTTTTCTTTTGAGCTTTAGCGTTCAAGTTCTTCAAGAGTGATGAACTATTAGAGTGTAGAAACGTGAGAGAGTGGAGAAACGTGAGAGTAAGTTTAGGAGTAGGAGTTTTAGGTGAAGACTTAGTCAAACTAGGACTCCTTGTCATTTAAATTAAAAATCTGATTTTCTAAGGCTTAAGTGAGATGACTAACCTGACCTTACTTAAATCAAATAATTAAGAACCAATTAATTCAACTTAATATTGCTTCCACCAAGGATCGAACCCGGGTGAAACCTAACTTGCGAAACGGGTCAATCCGGGTCGACCCAACCCAAATCGTCCACTAATTACACTAATTAATTACTTCATTAAATACTTAGGGTAATTACGATACTACCCTTATCCTGGAAAAGAATATTTTACCACTAGACCTTCCAAACCTAAGATTACCCCTTTCAAGTCCGGTTAAGACTCATCCGGGTAAATCCTAATATTCGGGTGCCCTACATGGCTGGACCCAACCTTGCCTAGCTCAACTAACTCACCAAGTTGGTTGGCTTGGCTGGTGCATAGGTTCAGAGGTCTGGTTTCATTCGCATCAATCCGTGTGAACCCGGTCTAATCTAGGCATTCTAGGTACGTTTAGGCATTACTTCACATAGTCATTTTTGGGTTGTTACACTTACAAACATAACTCTTTCATAGTTTTGATATTATTACTCAAAAAACTTTCTCTTAAAGAGTTGGTACTCAAACAACTCAGAAGAATTTAGGAAATCTCAGTTTTCCCTCATTTTAAATGTAAAAATATTTACCCTTGGGAATACTTAGTTCGCATATATCCTTTTAAAGAAAATGAACTCAACTCTACTCTTACTCAACTCAGTGCTTAAGTCTTTAAAACAAGTTTTTAAACAATATGTACAAAGACTTCTTAAAATACTGTTCATGTCAAATCATAGATGTGATCGACTCAATTCAAGGTTTTCAATAACCATGCATAGAATTCTGTACTTGGAACATAACAACTCCAAGATTCATGGAGTCAATGATACTACTCATCTCAAGAATGCTCAACTCAGAGGATTCGTGAAAAATTATTGACATGAACTACTCAACTCAAGAACTTAATGATACTTCTTATCTCAAGAATGCTCGACTCATAGGGTCCATGTAGAATTATGGGCGTGAACAACTCAACTCAAGAACCTTCATGGGTAATATGTAGTAGACCTTTGACCAGGAATATAATCCCAAAATTATTAGGAACTATATACTCAAGACTTAGAACATGAAGACTACTTCTCTCAAAGATACTCAACTAATGGAGTTAATGCAGAATTTATGGGAAGTCATGACTCGACATAAAGGTCTAAATAACAATATAGAACTTAGATATACGACTATTCTCGTTCTCATACTTACTTCCTCAAAACTTAGCTCAAAGCGATAGTTGATCTCAAAGGATTCACAATTGAACTCAAAGACTTTCTTGAACTTTACTCTTAACTCCTTCTTGAATTTGAATTATGAATTAAAGAGTTATGATTCATGATTTGAAGAATCTAGATGATACTCATAAATATATTATCCTCGAAATTCTTTTGGATTCATATACTAAACACACTTAGGTAAGAATATCAATCATGACCTACCAAAATCATCACTCATTCGCAACTCTCACCTCAATAACTTCATTATCAAATGAAACCCAAAAACCTCAAGAATTAAACAATATTATCAACATATTCAATCTCATGGATTAAATTATAAAATAAATTTATGATTGTTGTGTGGAAGAACAAACCCAACACTATGGAAACTTACATACCTTAAAGAACAAGGTTCTTGAAGAATATTGAAGAATATCTTTGATTAGAATCATCAAAACCCTAGCTTGAAGGTAAAAAAAAAATCAAGAAAACATATTTTGAGATTCTTGAATTAGTTTTTGAAATCTCTATGACCAAGAATCTTGATTGGAGTCTACTTTAATTTTTTTTATCCTCTTGCATCTTCTCTCTAAAATCTTAGTACTTTGGGGATGAATGAAACTAATTCTAATAAGTTTAGACCCATAATTGGGTGAAATGCACATTTAGAATAAGTCGGGGTAAGTCTAACAACATGTTCCCATCGTTATTGAAAAGCCAACAGGGAAAGAATTGGCGCAAGAAAAAGTTTTTTTAGTCATTTTGAATTTTCCTAGCCTAGTCTAGTTTGCGAGTAAATGTGATTCACGCGAGATTAATTTGGTTAGATGAGTGGATAGCCAAGAAATTAGGTAGCCCGTATGGCTTTAATCAATCAAATTCGAGTGAGTAGAACTTCCGAAACTAATCCTAGTGTGAACAGGTAGTTTTTGAACGTAAAGGGTTGAATGTATGTTGTGAATAGGGGGTGTACATAGGTCGGTTCGGTTTGATTTTTTATTTAAAAAAATCTAAACCAATTATGTCGGTTTATCAAATATAAAAACCAAATCAAACCATATAAAGTCAGTTTTTTCGGTTTCGGTTTTAGTCGTTTCTTTTGGAATTTTTTGGTTTTTTACAACTATACCGCATTTGAAAAAGCAATAAACATTTTTTCACTTACGTATGTGATAAACTAAACTTAAAAAATTCTAAGTGCATAGAAGTTTTAGAAAAGACTGTCAAATTCACATGAGTACACAATATTTTTTGAAATATCAACGTTCATTATGCTAAACGAATAAGATTAAAAGCTAGATGCAAACAGAATACAAAAAATATTTACAAAGTAAATTGTTAACTTCGAATTTGAAAAACTATAACAATATACTTATATCTTCGGATCTTAACATAAAATAAAATATGTACAATTTTTACAAGTCCAAATTTGAAATAAAATAGATAAACATTGAAAACTATGAACGAAATTAAAATATATTAACAATGTAGATTATACATAATATCTTTTACTGATAAAAAAAATAAAATTATATATATATATATATATATATATATATATATATATATATATATATATATATATATATATATATATATATATGTATGTATGTATGTAGAAACACACATTGAGAACTATAAACTAACTAAAAATATATTAGCAAAGTAAATTATAAATAATATATTTTAGCTATAAATAAAATAAATTATATATATGTATATATACAACTTTTTACATATCCAAAGTTGAAATAAAAAATATAAAATTGAAAATCATAAACAAATAAAAATATATCACCAAAGTAGATTATATGTAAATAATATTTTTTATCTATAAATAAAACAAAATAATGTATATATATCTGTGTCGGTTTGGTTTGAGTTCAGTTTGATTTTTTTTTCTAATACCAAACCAAACCAAGAGTGATCAATTATTTTTTTCAATCGCCAAACCAGTCAAACCAAACCACAAGTCTGTTTTTTTTTATTTGATTGGTTCGTCTGTTCGGTTTGACTTAATGATTCATTTTGTACACCCCTAGTTGTGAAATAGGAGTTTCAAACTTTAATTCCAACATTTTTCCATGCAAGCCTCCAAAAAGGGAATTATCCCACCAGGGCGGGGCCGCTATGGTCAGATGGTGTCTGATGTAGCGGCTCAGTCACGAATTCAGTATGGATTATACCCCAACAATATTATTATTCAGTTGTTTTTGTTCTTGAGAGCTAAGAGATGACCCAGGGCAAGTTATTGATAATTTTCCACCTCTTTTAGCACGAAAGGTAAGGGTTTTACTCCGCTAATCAATATTTCAATCCATAGAACTTAGATTCTTGGGTAATTATCATTAGGGGATGGTTTTGGCATGAAGTCAATGGTAGGAAAAAGCCCTAGCTTCATATTAAGATCATGGTTTGTCCTAGGGTTGAAAATTTTGATTGTAATATGGGTAATTAGGCCTCGTTTATTGATATTTGCAAGGGTGAGTTAATTCTTTCAGGCAACCACAGAATCCTTCATTTTTGTTTAGTCCATTCTCTTCAAAATCTAAACAATTTTTTTGTTTTGTTCATTCTCTTAAAACTCAAACTATTGTTTAGGTGATTCTCTTATTTAGTTTTTGGGTTGTACCCATTTTCATAGACTTGCTGACTTAATCAGGTATTTCGGTATAATGGCTTACAGTTTATAGGGGTTAACTTCCGTAATTGTTGATTAGTTATTTGTTGAACTCCCGAAGTTTATGGGAACTCCTTATTTCTTTTGTCATTTAAAATTGATTATATATCTTTAAATGCCTGGTTTTCATTATGTCGCTTAGTTGGGTTGTAATAATGGTTCTCCCATCGGAAGGGTTAGTATGGGTGTCAATCATGACGATCTGGGTCATGACAAAGTTGGTATCAGAGCCCTAGGTTAGTTTATCGTGTTGTACAAAAACAAGTCTAGTAGAGTCTTGTCGAACGGTACATATACATTTGTACTTTACTTCCAGAAGCTACAAGACATCAAAAAATCTCTGTCATTTTCTTACTTCGTGCTATGACTTTATTCCAATTGGTATCTGGTGATCCAAATTGGTATCTAATATGCATCGTTGTTTGGTTCGTAGATGGTTAACATTTCTTCCAATGGTATCTGGTGATCCAGCTGAGGAATCTGCATCAAGATGTTGCGATGAAGGCAAGGGTAGAGGAAAAGGAAGAAGAAGGGGTAGAGGTCAACAAAGGGTTGCACCCACTCACTTGGAAACAGTTTAATGCTCTTTTTCAGGAAAAATATGTTCCCCAAACTTTTAGAGATTGTAAGAAGGATGAGTTCATGGCTTCGGAGCTGGGTGGTATTATTGTAATTTTTTATTAGACTAAGTTCCATGTCTTGTCTAGATATGCTACACAATTCTTAACTATAGGGGATGAGAGGATTTGTCTATTTTGACGATGGACTGAACCCCAAACTTTAGGTATTGTTTGTTCATATGATTTTTTCGGGAAAAAGCTTTAATGAGGTGACAGACTTTGTGAAGAAAGTAGAGGGAGTTAGGCGTGGTGGGTAGGCTAAGGATTTGACTAAGAAATCCAAGAGCACAAGTAACTGTCGGGGTTCTTACTCAAGAGGTTCAGGCAGGCCAATGCTTGCAACCCAGCGGATTCAGTCTTCCATGCCCGATGCTACATGTAGTTACTCGGGAACTCTACAACAGAAATTTATTAAGGATAGTCAGGGAGTCATCTCTTCTACTAGCGGCATACCATCTATTGATCGTACTTGCTATAATTGTGGGGAACCTAGGCACATTAGAAGAGATTATCCCCAACCCCGCATGTTGTATTCGATGTAGCAGTAGAATAGATCAATGGTACCTGTGGGCAATGGTAATAATGGTAGAAGGCATCCACAAGGTGGGAGAGAAGAAAATCAGTGAGGTCATGGAGGCGGGGATATGCTAACGCAAGCAGATGAGCGGTGCAACTAGACATAGAGGTTATTTGTCAAGATTATTGAGCTCGGTGTTATGCTTTTTCGGGAAATACCAAGGTTAAGGCGTCTGATGTAGTGATCACAAGCACTATTCCTGGCTGTGACCGGATGACTACTACCTTGTTTTATCCGGGTTCTACTTATTCATATATGTCAATTCAATTTTCCCTTGGATTTAATATGATTTGTGATGTACTTAATGCCCCCATCCACGTTTCTATCCCAGTTAGAGAGTCAGTTATGCATATTCATATGTGTCAATTCAATTTGCCCTGGGTTTTCAGACATGATTTTATTTGGTTATTTTGGAAACGAAGAATATTAATATAATCTTAGGCATGACTTGGTTTTACCTCCATTATGATGTGCTAAATTGTAATATGAAATCTGTGATCTAGAGATCCTGGGCAGGGAGGAGTTGGAGTGAGAAGTGGTGTACAAGCCTAAGCCAACTAAGATTATCTCCTCCATTCATGATTGGAAAATATTGTGGTAGGAGTGTTTGGCATATTTGGCCCATATTAGGGATGTTGAGGGTGAGCCTCCCTCTATTAAGTCTTTTCCTATAGTGGCTATGTTTAATGAAGTCTTTCCTATCGATTTGCTTGGTATGCCTCCGGATAGAGATATAGATTTCATCGTTGACTTGGAACCGGACACTCTTCCCATTTGCATCCTCTTTATCATGGCCCCGGTAGTTGAGAGAGATTAAGGCTCGAATCCATTAACTTCTTCATAAAGATTTCATCCATCCTAGTTCTTCCACACGAAACTAGAAAGAAAATGGAAATTGCTCCTCTCTTGCTTTACTTGCACTACCAATTATTTAAGTCTAATTTGAAATGTTTATGTTGTTGTTTGTATCACTCTCTTGTATAATTACTCGTTGAAGTGAAATTTGCATCAACATCATCAAAAGACTCAAAAGAAATGAAAGAAATTTTATTCCCACATTCTTGAATCTCTGTTCTATATCCTTTTCATATTTGGTATGTTCTACTTGAGTCGAGGGTCTATCAACAACGACCTTAGTAAGGTTAAGGTTGCACATACATCACCCGCTCCATATTCCAGTATGTAATTGTTGTTTTGTATTCTTGAATCTCCATGAGTAACTACCTTTGAAAAGTCTACTATTTTAGCTTGTGTTGTAAACCACAAAAGTCTATTCTAAGGGGAAAATATGTGACGCCTCTTTTAGTCTTTTATCAAATATTAAAAAGGCATTAAAACATAAATGCATCATTTAATTTAGCATGAACTACATTTGAACTTACTTAGGAGTAAATAAGTCGACACATTTCAAGCATTGACAATGAATGAGATTTTAGTGGCCTTTAACAGACTGTTAGGTGGATTAAGTCGGTTAATTGATTCTCTGGAAAGTGAGCTTAATTTATTTATAAATAGGATTAGGTATATTTCCCTTTTCAAGCATTCTCTGTAAAATCAGTTTCTCAATTCTATACAGTTGGAGTTTCTCTCTTCTATGCATGTACTGTTTTATTGTTCCTGCACATCAGTTAGATGCAGGTTCATTATTGTTGTGAAACTTAACATGGTATTAGAGCTTTGTTAGAGTAGATGTAGGTATTTTCTTCAAGGATCGTTGAAAATCGATACATTACTCTTATTTCCATATCCATGGCTATTAAACAGAGCAGCTCGTCGGTGCGAAACGATCTCACTATCGATTAACATTATGCACTTTATTTGCATCCTTCTGATGGTCCTATCTACCTTTCAGTTGGTATGCCACTGGTCGGGATAGAGAATTACACTCTCTGGCATGAGGCAATGAATCTATCACTGCTCACACAGAATAAATTGGAGATAATCGATGGATCTATGACGCGCATTACATATGGGAAGACACATGAGAATCTGTGGGATCGATGCCATGCAATTGTCAAGTTGTGGATCATGAATAATGTTAGTCACGATTTTCTTAGAGGAGTCCTATTCCGATGGAACACTTCTACTATTTAGGAAGATCTCTGCAAACGTTTCAATAAGGTAACAACTTCTAGGATGTTTTCATTTACATAAATCCGTCATCACTCTACAACAGGGCACCTCTTCTGTGTTAGTTTTTCATTAAAAATTGAAAGATCTCTTCGATGAATACGACACACTCATGCCACCACTCTGTTGTGAATGTCCAAAATCAAAGGATTTCACTGCAGACTTACAGTATCAACGCTTGCTTTATTTCTTATTGGGACTCTACTATAGCTATAGTCATGCACACAACCAAATCCTCATGAAATCTAATACTCCTACTGTCAACCAAACTTTTGCAATGATATTACAATGTGAAAGTCAAAAATTAGTCGGTGGAGCTAATTGTGCTTTAATTGAGACTATAGAACATGGAGTTTTTTTCTCAGCTAGAACACAGGACAAAGGCCTATGCGGAACTTTCATATAGAGTGTGATTTCTGTCACATTCGTGGCCACACTAGGGATTCATGTCGCAAGTTGATGAAATGCGACTATTGCCACATGATTGGTCATCTGAGGGGAAAATGTTACAAGCTGATCGGGTATCCTCCTGATTTCCTATTGTGAATTGGAACTTGGCATATGCTGGCAACAATTTTCCTCCGATGAAGGAAAATATTTTTCCACAGGCCCTATGAGTGATGCGCATGTTAGTGGAAATTATGTTGGGAACTCAACTTGTGTAGGTAGTGATTTAGATCATACTTGAAATTCGGTTGTTTGTTATTCTGGATCCATGTTTTCTACACCTACATTTGGGCACTTTACCAATATACCTATTATTTCTCCACAATAACAATCTAAACTCAGAGAGATGTTAGATCATGCTTCACCTGGTAAGGCCAGTGCTCACATGGCAGGTATATCTTTCTCGAACTCAATTACTAATCCTACTTTAATAGTCAACACAGAGGCCACTCATCACATTGTTTGTGATCATCGATTGTTGGTTGATAATGTTGAAGTAGGATGTAGAGATCAAATTCAATTTATCAATCACACAGGAAATAGTTATCTTGCTGGAGGTGATGTCCTCAAAGATGTTTTATGTATCCCTAATTGTCAGTTTAACTTTATGTCAGTCTCTAAGCTTACAAGACAATTGAATTGTTGTGTCTCCTTTTATCCAGATTTTTGCACCTTTCAGGACCTCTCCACTGGGAGAGAGAGGGTGATTGGTAGAGAAAAAGGAGGTCTCTATATACTACCAGGATTAAAGAATATTAAAGATACTGGACTAAGGTCGTTCGTTGCTTTCAGTTCCACTTTTGATTTAGCATTATGGCACAGAATATTAGGTCATATTCCCCTAGCAGTTTTAAGGAAAATTTTATCATTTCAAAATAAGTGTATTAGCACTTTAGATCATTCTGAACTCTCTATCCATGGCAAGGAAGATTAGACTTCCTTTTCCACATAGTAGTACTACAACTAATGTTCCTTTTGAATTGATTCATATGGATGTTTGGGGTCCTTCCAAAGTTACTACTTTTAATGGAATGAATTACTTTCTTACATTGGTTGATGATTAAACTCGATGGACATGGATTTTTTTTACTAAGGCTGACATCTGATGTTACTGTTGTACTTAAATCCTGCATTTCCATGATAACCAGTTTGAAAGAACCATTAAGGTGTTTAGATCAGATAATGGGATAGAGTTTTTCAATACTGAGTGTGCAGAATTGTTTTAGTCCCATGGCATTATTCATCAAATTTCTTGATCCTACACCCCAACAAAAGGGTATAACTGAGAGGAGGCATCGACATATCCTTGAAACAACAAGAGCAATTATGTTTTAGGGTCATTTTCCACATAAATTCTGGGTTTTTTGCATTGAGGTTTTTATACATCTCATAAACAGGATACCATCATCTATCCTTGGAAATGTATCTTCATTTGAGAAGTTGTATGGTAGACCACCTATTCTGGATCATCTAAGAGTTTCCATGAATCTATTTTTCCATTTAACTCTTCTTCCTCCCAACTTACAAATGATTCCCCTGTAACGATATATTGTCCATCCCCTTTCCCTCAATTAGATGAACTAGTTGTTGCTGTTAATCCATATTTGGATCTAGTTGATTCCCATTTAGTTTCCTCTAATTCCACATTCATGTATTCTGATCCTACCACTTCTACTACCATTCCACAGGAGCTTAATAGGAGATCAACAAGGTCTTTCAGACCTCCTACTTGTATGAGAGACTTTGTCATAAGATCTAAAGGTTCTTCTGCTCATTCCTATTTATATCCCATATAAGTTAATCTATCATATAATTTTTTTCCCTACCTACCAAAGTTCCCTTACATAGTTTTCCTCCAATATTGAACCAACATACTATGCTCAGGATGCTCAAGACGCTCGGTAGACCGAAGCTATACAGGCAGAGATCAAAGCACTAGAAAATAAGAGGGTCATTGGTTGTAAATGGGTCTATAAAATTAAATACGCAGCTTAAGGAGAGGAAGATAGATTCAAGGATCGGTTGGTATCTAAGGGGTATAATCAACAATAGGGATTGGTCTATCAAGAAACATTTTCTCCAGTTGTGAAGATGGTCACTGTCAGAGTAGTTTTAGCTATAGCAACATCTAAGAATTGGGATATTCATTCTTATAAGGAGATCTTGAAGAAGAAGTCTATATGACCATTCCGCAAGGCTTTTTAAAAATCAGGGTAAGTCTCAACAAGTTTGCAGGTTACTTAAGTCACTCAATGGCTTTAAACAAGCTTCAAGCAAATGGAATTTAAAACTCACTACTGATTTACTCTCTTTTGGGTTCACTTAAAGTCACTTGGACTACTCCTTGTACATCAGACATTCACATGGAAAGATAGTGTTTTGTTTTTGTGTATGTTGATGATCTCCTTACCACTGATGATAATTTATCAATGATACGTGATACTAAAGCTAGAATGCATTCCAGTTTTAAGATCAAGGATCTTGGTTGTCTAAGATATTTTCTTGGCATTGAGTTTGCCAGAAGCAAGGAGGGGATTGTTATTTATCATAGAAAATATGCCCTTGAGCTTATCTCTAATCTAGGAGTTGCAGTGGCCGGGCAAAACCAGTAGGTACTCTCTTGGAGTTGAATATGAAATTCACCACTACTGAGTTTGATAATCATACTGGGCTTACTGGAGACAAACCTGTAGCTGACATTGCTGCATATCAAAGACTCCTTGGATGGCTTTAGTACTTGACTAATACCCGACCTGCTATTTTGCATTTGTTGTGCAATATCTGAGTCAATTTATGCATTCACTTAAGACCTCACACATTGAGGCAGCACTAAGGTTGGTAGGTACATCAAAAGTTCTCCTAGCAGTGGTGTTCTTTTATGTTCACAGAAATCTAATGTACTTGCTGCTTATTGTGATGTTGACTGGGTAGCATGACCAAACACCACGAGATCTGTCCCTGGATACATAGTGAAGTTTGGCTCTTCTCTTATTTCATGGAAGTCAAAGAAGCAACTGACAGTTTGAAGAAGTTCTGCTGAGGCTGATTACAAGAGCTTAGCTTCAACAATAGCAGAGATTGTTTGGATTACCAGGTTGTTTAATGAATTTAGTGTTGATTTACACTACCTATCCCGCTTCATAATGATAGTAAATTACATTAAATCCTGAATTCTATGAAAAGACCAAGCACATTGATTTGGAATGTCACTTCACCAGAGAAAGGATTCAACATGGACTTGTGCATCTACTCCACCTTCTTTCCTCTAAGAAACTAGCAGATGTGTTGACTAATGGTGTGATTGGAATGAAGGAAAAAAAAATTCGGTAAAAAGTTTTCCAATTTTCTCATGTTTGATTGGGACAAAAATTTTGGAAAATATTTTCCAAATTAACTCATTTCCTCAAAATTAAGAAAAATGACTTCCCTCCAAAATATTAAGGAAATTTTCCAAAACTCGCATCCAACTTCATATTGCAACTTTTTTTTAGAAAAACATCAATTTTTTAAAAAATATACAATTTAAAATTTTACTTTTTCATCCCACCCCCGATTAGCCCCTCACCCCCTTCAAAAAAAACTTAACTTTTATTTTAAAAAGTATTTTCAATTTCAAACTACCCCCAAAAGAAAATTAAGTTTACTCTTAACAAAAAATCAATTTCAAAATTTTATTTTTTCACCCCACCCCACCACCCACCACGGCCACCCCCATCCCACTCCCTGTCACGCCTCAAAACCCATTAAGACGGACAGGCACCCGATGCCCTAAAGGCCCGAGAGAACCAACCTACAACCTGTTCTTACTGAGCATATACTATAACAATTGAGACAAGTTAACTTTGGATGCAGCGATACAAACCAACGTAAGTAGATTCAAAAGTTATATACAAGACTTGGCTGTTTAGGCCACAACTCCTTAATACACAACTGAACCATGTACATACGTCTACAAATCCTCTAAAAGATAGATGACTAGAGTAGGTCAGGACAGATCCCGCCTTACCCTTAACTACGATACAATACCAAACGAATTTATCAAGGACTTAATAAAGCTCCGAATCGAACTTGGAGCTCAGCAAAAGTAGCAGAATTTCGAGTGCTCCTACTGAGGAGGTCTACTAGCTGGAGTACCTGAGCCTGCAGCATGAAATGCAGCGTCCCCAATACGGGACGTCAGTACGAAAAATGTACTGAATATGTAAGGCAAAAAGTATATGTAATACAAGGCACAAATGAAATCAAGTAGCAACATATGAGTGCATAGATTAGGAGAGAAGACCACCTTTGCTTACTCTTATGGAATCAAGTAAGCTACATTCTTTTCTTTACCTTCTTTGTATGTTATAATCTTTGTTGGGCTTGTGATACAAGTGACCAGCTGATCAGTGGTAGAAGAGGATGACCCATGCTAGGCGTATTAACCCCTGGGATGCGGTCCTCATAATTACACATCTTGGGATCGGCCCATGCTAGGCTTTCGCCCCTGAGCTGCCACCCTTCTATACCAATAGGGATCGGCCCATGCTAGGCTTTCGCCCCTAAGCTGCCACCCTTAATTAAATAGATTCCTTTACTTAGATTCTTTAATCTTTGAGATTATTGTTAGTCAGTTCATAACTCTTTTGAGATGTTATTTTGAATAATCGTAACATTTTGAGATGTTGATTTGGTGGTCATAATCATCTTGGAGACATGAAATTACGGAACAGTAGTGGAATACATGAAAACAATACTTTGAGGCAGTAATAATGACATAAGGAGCTAAAAAACATCAACACCTTACTTTAAGACCTTAATGGCACAATTGACTTCAATTGTCTTAGGAGAAGGATTCATCAAACTTTCTTTAGCAAATACCATTTCTATAACAGCACAAGGGAAAATTACACAAGTATAGAGTAGTGAACATATAATGAAGTAGTTCCATGTACTTAGAATGGGGAAAGAAATATTGTTAGCTATTTGGAGATAGTACGCTGCCACCATGCTTTCTTTTCTAGAAATAGAACTTATGAGAATCACTTCATTGATATTAATTGCAGGTGGCAGATTTCATGCCAAAAGGATATATAATCGAATAGCCTTACATACCTTATATTTATGACCAATACCACTATCACAATTCAGCCTTCGTTATTGGGTGCTAATCTACAACTAAGTCATGATTAAGCTAACATCAGCAGCAAATCACAATAAGGTTCTCCAAAACAGTAGCTAAAAATATTTGATGGAAATCAGGCCCATACAACCATTACATAAATGGTGAACCACCACACCCTTCCTCTACACATTAATACAACTTCAAACATCATTTCCAGAGATACCCAAACAACCCTCAACAACAATATTCATAAGGCAGCCACTAACAATCTCAAATCTTTCAGCGTAATAGGAGAATATTGACTCAAAGATTTATCATCATCCATGAATTCTTGATAAATATATACAAAATTCTCCAATCCAAACATGATCAAAGAGAGGAAAACAAATGGGTTGAAGTCTTACCTTAATTCTGGAAATTTAAACTTGTCCAAGAATTCAAACTCTCCTTCAAACTCTCACTTGAAAAAATAGACAGCACTCAAGAACTCTAAGGTGTTTTAGGGCTGCTAATTGAAGCCAAGAGAGACCAAGAAAGAACTTAGGAAATCTGAAATTTTTGCAAGTTCAAAATGGAGAATAAGACTTGATCCTTATCCTTTGAAAAAGAAGGTGTTATGGCCGACACTCTTGACCAATTTTGGGCCATATAATGTCAAGTAGGTGCCCCACCTGCTTGTCCTTTTAACTTGGGCCCTTTTGGAATTAATATTATTGGACCTTGGCTGTCCATTTTTCCTTTGTTCTTTTAATCAGCTTGGGACAGATTAGTGCAAGTAGGTGGTACACACTTGGCCCAATAACATGGTAAAACAAATCTTAGGATGTCATGTACTTACTTAGTTTCACTTGGGCTTTATCCATCATGGCCAATTGGCAGATTTGGCTGTTGGGCCTTCTTTATTCACCTTTATTTATAGGTTGCGGCTCAAATGAGCCCCTAATATAAGCCTAAGCTGGTCCAATCAAACTTGTGCCCTTTAACTATAATATAGATCACGTAGGGTGATGCAGCTGCTACTCAATTACCACCT
>JABWTJ010000617.1:0-43312 GCA_016801875.1 Solanum sitiens | reverse complement strand
AAACCTGGAAGATCTTCAGGAAACACATCTGGAAATTCATTTACCACCGGAATGGATTGAAGGGTTGGTGGCTCTGCATCTACATTTTTCACTCTAACCAGATGGCATATGTATCCTTTGGAAATCATCTTCTTTGCCTTAAGATAAGAAATGAATTTACCTCTTGGCATCCCAATATTACCTTTCCATTCGAGGACTACCTCTTTTGGAAATTGGAAATGCACTATCTTAGTTCGGCAATCTACCGTGGCATAACAAGAAGCTAACCAATCCATACCCATTATAACATCAAAATCTACCATGTCTAGCTCAACAAGGTCAGCCAATGTATCGCGATCACAAACAGTTACAATGCAATTACGATAAACTCTCCTAGCTATAATAGATTCACCAATCGGTGTAGACACTTCAAATGGCTTCGCTAATAATTCTGGTGTTCTTTTGAACTTTCCAGCAATCAATGGTGTAACATATGATAGTGTAGACCCCGGATCTATTAATGCATATACAATATGTGAAAAGATGGACAATGTACCTGTAACCACATCCGGCGACGCTTCTAAATTTTGTCGATCCCCTAGTGCATATGTGCGATTCTGACCTCCACTGGAACTAGCTGCTCCCCTAGCTCCTCTACCACGACCTGTAGGCATATGTAGTCCCCTACCTAAAGAAGGGGTTGATGAGGTCGACGCAACAACTGATCTAGTTGGTTGGACAACGCCACCCACTCCCCTATGAGGACAGTTTCTCATCATATGCCCTGGTGTGCCACACCAAAAACAAACATCCGTCCCAAACCTGCATGCACCTAGATGATTCCTCCCACACTGTTTACAAGGCTGTCGTGGAGGCCTTGATTGGCTCGTACTTCCTTGCTCTTGATGACTGCCTTGACTTTCACTTCTTTGCCCAAACTGATTGCCCCTAAACCCTTGGAACCGTGGTGGAGCACTAGCTGTAGAGTAGAAAGATGATGGCCTAGGTGGTCTATTAGAAAACCGAGGCCTAAACTCACCTTGGGATGGTGTAAACTGCCCCATTGATCTGGCCCTCTTAGAATGACCTGTTTCCAACTCTTGTGTTCTTCTTCTTTGCCTTTGATCCTCCAATTTTTGTGCAAAAGCCTGCATCCTTGCTATATCCATATCTTTATTTAATGAAGCAATTGTACAGTCTCTAACCAGATATGAATCTAATCTGTCCACAAAACGATGAACTCTATCCTCCATAGTAGCTACTACATTAGGAGCATACCTGGCCAAGGAATTAAATTTGAGACTATACTCCCTCACACTCATATTTCCTTGATGGAGATTTAAGAACTGATCCGCACGGGCCTCTCGGATCTCCAATTGCAGATAATGATCAAGGAATGCCGTTTTGAACTCTTTCCACATAGCTGAAGGTGCATTTGTTCCCCTAGATTGCTTCCAAGCTTCATACCACAATATAGCCACACCCTTTAATCTGTATGCAGCTAGCTCAAGTGCTTCTTTACCACTTACATGCATAATATCCAAAGTGCGTTGGATTTGATCTATAAAGTCTTGGGATCTTCATTAGGATCTGACCCGGTAAATGATGGAGGGTCCAAGTTAAGAAAATCACGTATCCGTGTTCCAGTTGATCTAACTACACCACTAGTACCTGCAACTGGACCTTCTTGCCTTTGGCCATGACCAGCAACTATACGAGTCAATAATTGGACTGCATTCCTCAAATCTTGCTCGGTAGCATTAATAGGGGGTTCCTGAGGTTCATCTTCCCTCCTTATTTCTTCAGGAGATGGAGGCGTCGAGGAAGTCTGCGATAGAGACTCATCTTGAGCCCCACTTTGAATAGCTTGACTTGGTGGTGGTTGGCTGGTCCCTTCTTGGGCAGCCACTTCTACTCGTTTACAAGTACTTTTACTCCTTCTCGTAATCGGTATCTTTGCTATAATAAAACAATTGAGGAATTAGATATGATTCACCTACAACACAAGTTCTATCGCACGATCTAAGAAATGACAGAAATGAGACAACTCCTATATGTCCTATAGCCTCCTGTTTATAAATGTGGTGCACAACACATCCATAAGCAAGACTCTACACAGACACGGCTTTGTAGACTCCCTAGGATGACCTGCTCTGATACCACTTTTGTCATGCCTCAAAACCCATTAACACGGACAGGCACCCGATGCCCTAAAGGCCCGAGAGAACCAACCTACAACCTGTTCTTACTGAGCATATACTATAACAGTTGAGACAAGTTAACTTTGGATGCAGCGATACAAACCAACGTAAGTAGATTCAAAAGTTATATACAAGACTTGGCTGTTTAGGCCACAACTCCTTAATACACAACTGAACCATGTACATACGTCTACAAAGCCTCTAAAAGATAGATGACTAGAGTAGGTCGGGACAGACCCCGCCTTACCCTTAACTACGATACAATACCAAACAAATTTATCAAGGACTTAATAAAGCTCCGAATCGAACTTGGAGCTCACCAAAAGTAGCAGAATTTCGAGTGCTCCTACTGAGGAGGTCTACTAGCTGGAGTACCTGAGCCTGCAGCATGAAATGCAGCGTCCCCAATACGGGACGTCAGTACGAAAAATGTACTGAATATGTAAGGCAAAAAGTATATGTAATACAAGGCACAAATGAAATCAAGTAGCAACATATGAGTGCATAGATTAGGAGAGAAGACCACTTTTGCTTACTCTTAGGAATTCAAGTAAGCTTACATTCTTTTTCTTTTTTAAAACCCTTTCTCTTGATTTATAATCTGTTGGGCTTGATGATTACAAGGGACCAGCTGATCAGTGGTAGAAGAGGATACCCATTTGCTAGGCGTATTAACCCCTGGGATGCGGGTCCTCAAATTACACCAACTTGGGATCGGCCCATGGCTAGGCTTTCGCCCCTGAGCTTGCCATCCCGTTTCTATACCAATAGGATTCGGCCCATGCTAGCTTCGCCCCTAAGCTGCCACCCTTAATTATATAGTTTTCTTCACTTAGATTCTTTAATCTTTGAGATTATTGTTAATCAGTTCATAACTCTTTTGAGATGTTATTTGGGATAATCGTAACACTTTGAGATGTTGATTTGGTGGTCATAATCATCTTGGAGACATGAAATTACAGAACAGTAGTGGAATACATGAAAACAATACTTTGAGGCAGTAACAATGACATAAGGAGCTATGAAACATCAACACCTCACTTTAAGACCTTAATGGCACAATTGACTTCAATTTGGCTTAGGAGAAGGATTCATCAAACTTTCTTTTGCAAATACCATTTCTATAACAGCACAAGGGAAAATTACACAAGTATAGAGTAGTGAACATATAATGAAGTAGTTCAATGTACTTAGAATGGGGAAAGAAATATTGTTAGCTATTGGAGATATACGCTGCCACATGCTTTGCTTTTTCTAGAAATAAGAACTTATGAGAATCACTTTCATTTGATATTAATTGCAGGTGGCAGATTTCATGCCAAAAGGATATATAATCGAATAGCCTTACATACCTTATATTTATGACCAAATACCACTATCACGATTCAGCCTTCCTTATTGGGTGCTTAATCTACAACATAAGTCATGATTAAGCTAACATCAGCAGCTAATCACAATAAGGTTCTCCAAAACAGTAGCTAAAAATATTTGATGGAAATCAGGCCCATACAACCCTTACATAAATGGTGAACCACCACACCCTTCCTGTACACATTAATACAACTTCAAACATCATTTCCAGAGATACCCAAACAGCCCTCAACAACAATATTTATAAGGCAGCCACTAACAATCTCAAATCTTTCAGCGTAATAGGAGAATATTGACTCAAAGATTTATCATCATCCATGAATTCTTGATAAATATATACAAAATTCTCCAATCCAAACATGATCAAAGAGAGGAAAACAAATGAGTTGAAGTCTTACCTTAATTCTGGAAATTTATCCTCTAAACTTGTATTTCAAGAATTCAAACTCTCCTTCAAACTTCTTACTTGAAAATGAGACAGCACTCAAGAATCCCTAAGGTGTTTTAGGGCTGCTTATTGAAGCCAAGAGAGACCAAGAAAGAAACTTAAGAAAATCTGAAATTTTGCAAGTTCAAAATGGAGAATAAGACTTGATCCTTATCCTTTGAAAAAGAAGGTGTTATGGCCGACACTCTTGACCAATTTTGGGCCATATAATGTCAAGTAGGTGCCCCACCTGCTTGTCCTTTTAACTTGGGCCCTTTTGGACTTAATATTATTGGACCTTGGCTGTCCATTTTTCCTTTGTTCTTTTAATCAGCTTGGGACAGATTAGTGCAAGTAGGTGGTAAACACTTGGCCCAATAACATGGTAAAACAAATCTTAGGAGGTCATGTACTTACTTAGTTTCACTTGGGCTTTATCCATAATGGCCAATTGGCAGATTTGGCTGTTGGGCCTTCTTTCATTCACATTTCTTTAATAGGTTTGGGCTTCAAAATGAGCCCCTAAATATAAGCCTAATCTGGTCAATCAAAACTTGGGCCTTTAATTATAATATAGATCAAGTAGGTGATGCAGCTGCTAGCTCAATTACCACCTTACTATAATTACTTAAATACTTTCCATCGGAGTTAACTTGCAATACATATGCTAAAACGTGCAAGGCATTACATCACCTTCCAAGCTAGTTTAAACCAACACTAATCATGTAAGAAACATGATCCCTCACCTACACTATAAGTATAAGTCAAGTATAACATGAATAGAACTACCACATACAAAAATACAGGCCGTTACACTCCCCCCTCCAAAAAAATTGAGTTTGTTGTTAAAAAATATATTCAACTTCAGAATTTCATTTTTTTACCTCTTACCCTTGACCCCACCAACTCACCCCCACCCATCTCGAAAAAATCCCTACCCTTGACCCCCATCTACCAGGCCCCCATCCCCCCACCTCCGAAAATAAATTTTAAGTGTGTTTAGAAAATACTTTCACTTCAAATTTTAGTGTTTTTCATGCCTGCCCCCCTTCCCCCGCCAGCCCCCATACAACCCCCGTACAACCCCCTCCCCCCAGCCCCCATACCACCCCCTACCACCCCCACCTCCACCCCCCAAAAAATTAATTTTGTTTTTTAAAAATATATTTCACCTTCAATTTTTTTTCACCCATAACCCCCTCCCCCCCCCCAAAAAAAAAAATTTGTTTTTAAAAATACTTTCAATTTCAAAAATTATTTTCTACTCTAGTAAAAATAAATAAAATTTCTCATAAACATTTTTCATTCATAAATCAAAGACTAAAAATTAAAAATATTTTCTACTCACCAACCAAATATGAGAAAATAAGTCCAAAATGTACTTGTTTTCCAAGAAAACATTTTCCTTCATACCAAACACATCCTAAAGGACTTACTCACATACAAAATTCCTACCTAGTATGCAATCTAGGCATGAAGAACACGTTTATAACACCTAGCTTGAGGGAAGGTGTTGAGGAGTTGACAACTTGTACAATTGTGCTTTAGACTAATCCTGTTACAAGTTAGTTAGGTTAGAGTTAGTGGTACTCAGTTGGTTTAAGTCGGTTAATTAATTCTCTAGAAAGTGAGCTTTAATTCACCTATAAATAGGATTAGATATTTTTCCCTTTGCAAGAATTCACGGTTAAATCAGTTTCTCAATTATGTACAGTTGGAGTTTCTCTCTTCTATGCATGTATTGTCTGATTGTTCGTGCACATGAGTAAGCTGCAGGTTCTTCATTGTTGTGAAACTTAACAAATACAATGCAAAATTAAAATAGTCAAAAAACTCTAAGGCGACTATTGCATACTGAGAAGGAAACAAAAAAGACATAACATTCATATTGTCACATCCGGGGAGCACCCCCTAGACATAATCGGCGTCGTCATCCTCTTTGAGGACTAAGACTAGCCTCTTAGTAATCATCATAACATTCATTGGCTAAATTATGCGGGAAAATTAAAACTTTATAACTACATCTAATCAGAGGTTTAGATAGACTATACATACACATACTAGTATTAATATCGAGTATACATAGACCCGTTCGTTTATGAAGTTACATAGTCTTCTACTTTTATCTCATACACATATATAAGATAGAATATCATAAACAATCTAAAATGACAATATCAACATGGGCATAGCCCTACAACAATAAAAGTAAGCCACATATAGGCTTTATACAACTTTGTCCTCAAATGAAAGATAAAGTCAACATAAACGTCATAATATCTAAGCAAATTCGTAGGTAGAATATCGGCATCATCCTCGGGAAAATGAGGACCTACCACTTGGATGATAAGAGTATCCAAGCCTCCTTCTTAATCGCCTCGAACCAAACCTCAACGACCGGAACCTAAAGTGTTTGGAAATAAGGGAGAAAAATGGGATTAGTACGCCACATGTACTAAGTATGAGACCATATGCACAGATAACAACCAAACATGCTAAAAAGGGACATTTAGTTAAATCATGTTATTGTTGGGCTATTGCCCATGTTCCAGCCAAAGGCCCATGGCCTAATCCTACTTGAAAAAGGATTGGGATTATTCTATTTATTTGGTTTCCAATTCTATTAGGAAAAGGATTAGAATTGTAATCCTATTTGTAGTTGGTTTTGACTTTGTAAGGAAAAACACAACTCTATAAATAGAGGATGATCTTGAGAGAATAATTCAATTGCTCATTGGTATTGTCTTTGAAAGACAATAGAACTTAAGAGAGGTTTTTTGAGAGAGCTTTCAACAAGAGAAAAGAGAGAAGAAAAAGGGTTCTTTTGCTGCAGTCTTTTTCTCTGACCAGTAACGTTCAGATCGTATTTCCCGATTAACTAACCATTGGATCGGGCTGAAATTTGGACGGAGGTTAGAAAGATTCTCTTTTAGGTCCCGAACAGAAGTTGAGTTTGGGTGGTGTTTCTTTCTATTTATCTTTTGTTGGTGTAGCTATTGTTTGTTCTCTTTTGGCACTTGTTGTGTAGCCATTAGAAGAATATTTGTAACCCTCTTATTGTTATAGTGAAGCAATTCGGATCTTGTCGATTTCGTGGTACCACCTTCGGTTTGAAGGGTTTTTCCACGTTAAACTTGGTGTTCTTTATTGTTAGATTTTCATTTTCATCTTTTCGTCACAACAACTGGTATCAGAGCTAAGGTTATCTATATTGAAGGGAACATGAGCAAGATGGTATGTCTAAACGGAAGAAACTACAACATATGGAAAAGCAAGATGAAAGCTCTATTGTTCGTGAAGAAGATGCATCTTCCGGTTTTTTCTGCTAATAAACCTGAGAATGTGACCGATGAAAATTGGGAATTTGAGCACCAAAAAGTATGTGAATATATAAGACAATGGGTTGAAGATAATGTTCGCAACCATATTGTGAATGAGACACATGCTAGAACATTGTGGGAAAAGTTGGAGGCACTTTACGCTTCAAAAACTGGCAATAACAAGTTGTTCTTGTTAAAATAATTGATGACCTTTAAATACAAGGAGGGCAGTCTTATTCTTGATCATATAAATGATTTTCAGGGTATTCTTGATCAGCTATCAGGAATGGGTGTTAATTTTGATGATGAAATACAAGGACTTTGGCTTCTCAATACTCTACCGGATTCTTTGGAAACTCTTCGTGTTTCTTTAACAAATTCTGCCACTGGTGGAAAGGTGACTATGGAATATGCAAAGAGTGGTGTGTTGAATGAAGAGGTTAGAAAAAAATCTCAAGACACATCTTCGCATTCATATATTCTATTTACAGAAGATCGAGGGAGACATAAGACAAGAGATCCGAGGAGTAGAGGTAAAAGCAGAAGCAAGTCAAAATTCAAGAATCCAAATATTAAATGTTATCATTGTGGAAAGAAAGGACATATTAAAAGATTTTGCAAACAATTGAAGCAAGATCTTAAAGAAGGGAAGAAGGAAGAAAACAATGAAAATAATGTTGTTGCTGTTGTCCAAGATGACCTTCTCTTCGCTTGTAATAAAGACGTCATCAATTTTGTATCTCAAGATACAAGTTGGATAGTAGATTCTGGAGCCACATCACATGTCACACCAAGAAAAGACTTCTTTTCATCTTATACTTCTGTTAACTCTAAGGTGTTAAAGATGGGTAATGCTGGTGAGGTTAAGGTGTTTGGTGTTGGCACTGTTTGTTTGAAAACCAATATTGGTTCAACGTTGGTCCTTCAGAATGTCAAGCATGCTCCAGACATTCCGATAAATTTGATCTCTGTAGGACAACTAGATGATGATGGCTATCATAATGACTTGTGCAATGGCCAATGGAAGCTCACCAAAAGCTCATTGATTTTAGCTCGAGGAAGAAAGCATTCAAATTTATACGTGACACAAGGATCGATTCTTGGTGACTCTATAAATTTGGTGGAGAGCGAGGCTTTATCAGAATTGTGGCACAAGAGGCTTAGTCATATGAGCGAGAGGGGGATCACCTATTTGGCTAAGAAGAATTTGCTTGCTGGTATGAAACAAGCAAAGGTGAAAAGATGTGTTCATTGCTTAGCAGGGAAACAAAAAAGAGTTTCTTTTCACAGTCATCCTCCTTCAAGAAAGTCTGAGCTATTGTAGCTATTACACTCAGATTTGTGTGGTCCTTTTAAACTGAAGTCAAAAGGTGGTGCACTTTACTTTGCTACTTTCATTGATGATCATTCTCGCAAGATTTGGGTATATCCTTTAAATCCAAAGATCAAGTGCTTGATGTGTTTAAATAGTTTCAAGCCTTATCTGAGAGACAAACGGGAAAGAAATTAAAATGTATTCGCACTGATAATGGTGGTGAGTATATTGGCCCCTTTGATAACTACTGTAAATTGCAAGGAATTCGTCATCAGAAGACTCCTCCAAAGACTCCTCAATTAAATGGTTTGGAAGAGAGGATGAACAGAACTTTAGTTGAGAGAGTCAGATGTGTGCTTTCAGAGTCTAAACTTCCAAATTATTTTTGGGCTGAAGCACTTAACAATGTTTCTTATGTTATCAATTTGTCTCCTGTTGTTGCTTTGGATGGTGATGTTCCAAATAGAGTTTGGTTTGATAAGGATGTCTCTTATGATCACTTGAAAGTATTTGGGTGTAAAGCTTGTGTGCATGTTCCAAAAGATGAGAGGTCGAAATTGGATGTTAAAACTAAGCAGTGCATCTTCATTGGTTATGGTCAAGATGAGTTTGGATATCGCTTTTATGATCCAATTGATAAGAAGCTCATTAGAAGTCGTGATGTTGCGTTCTTTGAAGATCAAACTATTGAAGATATTGACAAGACTGAGAAACCAGATTCTCAGACTGATAAGAGCTTAGTTAATGTTGATCCAATTTCTATTATTGATACATCTTCTACACATGAAGTAACCCAAGATAATGATCAGAGTGTAGAACATATAATTGTTCCTACTGATGATGTTGTGGTTGATAATCAACCAACTTATGTTGGGATGACCGCTTCGGATGCTCTAGAAATCTCTTGTAGAAGATCTACTAGAGAGAAGCGAAGCTCAACACGTTATTCTAATGATGAGTATATTCTATTGACTAACATGGGAGAACCTGAAGGTTATGATGAAGTCATGTTAGATACTCATAGAGATAAGTGGAAAGAACTCATCGTAGACAAGCATGAGTTTTGTAGAAGTATGGCAGGCATAAAGCCTGTCAAGAGTTCCTCCACTTGAAGTCCATTTGGCCCCTTGGATGGAGGGGTAGTTTGTTGGGCTATTGCCCATGTTCCAGCCAAAGGCCCATGGCCTAATCCTACTTGAAAAAGGATTGGAATTATTCTCTTTATTTGGTTTCCAATTCTATTAGGAAAAGGATTGGAATTGTAATCCTATTTGTAGTTGGTTTTGACTTTGTAAGGAAAAGCACAACTCTATAAATAGAGGATGGTCTTGAGAGAATAATTCAATTGATCATTGGTATTGTCTTTGAAAGACAATAGAACATAAGAGAGGTTTTTTGAGAGAGCTTTCAACAAGAGAAAAGAGAGAAGAAAAAGGGTTCTTTTGCTGTAGTCTTTTTCTCTGATAAGTAATGTTCAGATCATGTTTCCGGATTAACTAACCGTTGGATCGGGCTGAAATTTGGACTGAGTGTTCCTGACATCATGGTGGTTGATTTGAACGGTGGAGATCGGATTCGGAGGTCATAAAGATCCTGGTTTGGGTCCCGAACAGAAGCTGGGTTTGGGTGGTGTTTCTTTCTATTTATCTTTTGTTGGTGTAGCTATTGTTTGTTCTCTTTTGGCACTTGTTGTGTAGCCATTAGAAGAATATTTGTAACCCTCTTATTGTTATAGTGAAGCAATTCGGATCTTGTCGATTCCGTGGTGGTTACCTTCGGTTTGAAGGGTTTTTCCACGTTAAACTTGGTGTTCTTTATTGTTAGATTTTCGTTTTCATCTTTTCGTCACAACAGTTATTTCGTGTCTTTATGCGCAATCAACAACTAGACCAACCAAGTAAACATGCTTAATCAAGTCAAAACAACCATATGCATATCACATACTCGAACCCATAATCTCACATAACCCTAACATCAAGTAATCACATTACAATCATAGATAAGAGTTAATCATGTGAATACTAAGCAAGACAACCAAACATAACCCTTATAAAGCGACAAGTGCAATGACCAAGCAAAGCCCCATAACCCTACTTAATCAACTAATAAAATAAGAATCATAAATAGTAACTTACTTCACATAACATAACCTTCAACATACATAATTTCATACGTTAACAATAAAGACCAATTGCATGTTCATAAGCATCATAATCATCATGTAAAGCCATATACCTTTATTATCATTTACATACATAATATTGACCTTCTAAAGCTCGTATCAAGGCAAACTAGTGCAAGACCTAGGTAGAGTCTCATACCCGTACCTAAGCTAAGTCTAACCTCTCAAGTCACCTTAGTTAGCCTATACGTCATTACTTTATTTTAGTTTAGGGAACACTCACCTTAACCGACATAGACCACATGAGCTAATGTGGAATTCGGTGTCATGAAACATTACACCGATGGAAGGTGGTCTACCGGCCAAGGTAAAACCAAACATAAACGTAGCTTTCTAGGTGGATCCACTAGCTAGTATTCCTATGGGAGCAAAATAGTTCAAGAACTAAGAGATATGAAATTCCCTATACATACCTCTTGCTAATTGGGGCCTCATCTCATGGGAATCAATGAAATGAGTATCCCTCAATGGGGCGTCAACGTCACATATAGGACCAAAGGATAACACTTCCTTTGTCTTTAATCTTTATTTATCAATAATAACTTAGTTTAGGTCATAGGGTCTAGCCCTTGTATAATCATCATCATAATAGCTCAATAGGAATTGCATGAGTAAAAGCCTTTCATCACAATTCACATAAGTGAGGTGAACACTTTACATATCACATCATAGTAAGGCACATTGATACACATCATCATCCTTATAACATGTACACCCTAAGCAACCTCACAACCAAAGTTAAGACATTTCAATTCAACATCATACCAAGTCTTCTTCACAATTTACCATCATCAAGGTCTTACCATCAACCCTTAGTGCAACCCAATTAGGTTATTAAATCACCATAATTCAATAACCAATGTAATCACAAGTCTAGAAGAATCACTACATCTTAATTCAATAGTAGATCAAAGCTTAGGACTAAGTCAAATCACCATGTCTTAGATCACCCACCAAGAACTAGCATGAAAGACTATACATCATCCTAATTCATTCATAAACAACATAAACAACACCATCTAGAAGCGATTCAACCCTTAACCAAGTCAATTGAATGATTAAACTACAATATGAATCAAGATCACAACTTAGGGTTAGGGACTTGGGATCATGTTCTTCCATTTAGGTAAGATCATCACCAATTACTACAATCAAGTTAACATACATGTTAATCAACTCAATTTAACCAAAAGGAAACATTAACAACTCAATTCATAACATCAAATTCGGAATTGGATGAAACCCATTAGAAATCTCTAGTTTTGAAATCAATTTGAATGAACCCTTTGAGGAAAGAGGACTCAAAGGTGAAGATATCTCATACCTTAATGTTTCGATGAGAATTTGAAGATGAATCCACCCTTTTCGATCCCCCAATTCACCTCCTGGACTTAGCTTCAATGGAGTCTTCCAATAGAGAGAGAAAGTAGAGAGAAGGTAGTGCAATTTGTTTTAGAGTTGTGTTTAGATTAAATGAGGTTAGGGACTTTATAGGGTGACTAACTAACTTTATTAGACCCCCCATAATCCTTTAAGTAACAACCTAAACCCTCTAACTAATTAAATGACTTAATTAAAACGTGAAAGGAAACTTACCTGACCTCACCGACGATACCCCCCTCGACGGTCTATGTGTGGGTCGATAGACTTGCCCCCCTCTGTGGTGCACATCCGTCATCTCGGTAAGAAACTTGTGCAGATGGGGGCTTCCTCTACCAGGATAAGTGTGGGACGACGGAGGCATCAACGCCCCATCAATCCACTTACGAATCGTCGATGGTTCCGTGATTTCTCCCCCACCAAGATTTGGCTTAGTGAGGAGGAACGGTGGCATCGACAGTTCGTTGGTCCACGCACGGGCCATGGGTTGCCTCGTCGATGCACACAGCCACCACCTGGCCTAGTGTGGGGCAACGGTGGCACCAACGGTCCATTGGTCCACCCACGGATAGTAGGCCATCCCGTCGATGCACACTGCCCAGGCAGTGTTGCCAAGTCCCATAAGGGTCCTCCTCAAGGCCCTTGGTTGGTCCTTGGGGAGTCATACCTGGACGTTTCGACCATGAAACATCCCTAACAAATGTTACATACCTTTTAACCAGATTTCGTTAAATTTTGACTCTTAAAAACTAGTCAAATAGGACAAGGCACACTAGCACCTCTTTGAATCAACTTTTGGACGTCATGGACGTTCTTGAACATTTTGGTTCCTAAACTTCCTAAGTGACCTATATTCATTAAACTAACCTTAAAAAAAGTTTCTAGACTTCCCGGCACCTATGTTAGGCTTAACGACATGTCTTACATTTCAAAATGTTACATTATCCCCCCATTAGGAACATTTGTCCCCGAATGACACTAAAATTCTTTTCAAAGAAGGAATAGACTCAAGACTAGCAGCCCAACCAACATCATTTCAATACACCACAATACATATTATTTCAATCAAGTCAATTCAAAACTTCAATTACCAAAATATGAGACTCAACATTACTTCATGAGGTACTTCCTTCTCACAACAACCATTTGAGCTCAACATGACAGACATGAGTCAATTTGATTCAAGTTCAACTTATCAACATGATAACACATTTCATAATAACTCAACATGTCAAAATGCACAACATGACTCAAAACAAGCCAAAAACACAAATTTCAAATTTGAGGCAAAATCACTGAAGCATCACTATGCACTTCACTATGCACTTTTCGAAAATTCAACTTATGCACATCTTCACCCAAAAACAAGGGACTTCATTTTCTAATCATAATGATACTATTAGAAAGAAATACTAACCTCAATCATAAAAAAAAATGAGGGTATCGGGACTTCATGTCGGCCTCGACCTCCCATGTTGCACCCTCAACTAAGTGGTTTCTCCATAATACTTTTTACAGATACAACCTCTTTGTTCCTCAACCTTTTCACTTGTCTATCAAGAATTTGAACCGGAACCTCCACACAAGAGAGGTTATCTTTGACACCAAGGCCCTCAATAGGAAGAATGGATTCGGGATCACCCACACACTTCTTAAGCATAGAACCATGAAAGACCGGGTGAACCGAAGCCAATTCACTAGGCAACCTTAACTCATAGGCCACCTTACCAACCCATTACAAGATCTCATAAGGACCCACATAACGAGGGCTCAACTTCCATTTCTTGCCAAATTTTACAACCCCCTTCATAGGAGAAATTTTCAAATACACCTTGTCACATTCCTCAAACTCAAGATCCCTTCTCCTATTATCGGCATGGGACTTTTGCCGACTATAGGCCGTTTTCAAGCGATTTCTTATTATATGAACATTCTCCAAAGTCTTATAAACCAAATAGGGACCAAGAATGGAAGACTCACCGACTTCAAACCACCCAATAGGAGACCTACACCTCCTACCATACAAGGCTTCATAGGGAGCCATGGAAATGGATTAATGAAAACTATTATTATAAGAAAACTCTACCAAAGGCAAGTGCTTATCCCAACTCCCTTTGAAATCGATGACACAAGCTCTAAGCATATCCAATCTAGCCTTCAACCCCTCAACTGCTCCATCAGCTTTTTGTTGACTTTATAGACCCACTTGTAGCCAATGGCTAAGGGTTTAAATAGTACGTTCTGCTTGACCATCTGTTTGATGATGAAAAGCGGTACTGAACTTCACCTTAGTACCCAACCCTTCTTGAAACAACCTCCAAAACCTAGATGTGAATTGTGCAGCCCTATCTGATATGATGGATAACGGAATACCATGGAGACACAAAAACTCATCTATGAAGATCTTAGCATAATCTTCTGCCGAATAAGAAGACTTGACGGGAATAAAGTGAGCTGATTTGGTCAACCTATCAACCACAACCCATATGGAGTCATATTGTTTTTGGGTCTTGGGAAAACCTACCACGAAATCCATATTGATATCTTCCCACTTCCAAGTAGGAATTTGGATCTCTTGTAGTAAGCCTCCCGGTTTTACATATTCGGCCTTGACTTGTTCGCAATTTGGACACTTAGAAACAAACTCCGCTATGACCTTTTTCAAACCTTTTCGCCAATACACCTCCCTAAGGTCATGATACATTTTTGTCGACCCCGGATGGATGGAATAGTGGGACCCATGAGCTTTTTCAAGTATACGATTCCTCAAATCATCTATATTGGAAACACATAATCGTCCTTGATATCTCAATACACCATCTCCCCCTAAGGAGAAAGATCCATTTAATTTGCCAAGAACCGATTCTTTCAACTCCATTAATGCTTTATCAAGGTGTTGTTTAGACTTCACCTCAACAACCAAGGATGATTGGGAGTTCTGATGGATCATCACACCACCATTTGGAGAACCTTCCAATCTCACACCCAACCTAGCCAACCTATGAACCTCTTTCACTAGGTCCTTTTGGGCTTCTTCAACGTAAGTTACACTACCCATAGACAAACGGCTTAGAGGATCTGCTACAACATTCGCCTTGCTCGGATGATAAAGAACACTAATATCATAGTCTTTCAATAATTCAAGCCATCTTGTTTGTCGGAGATTTAACTTCTTTTGGATAAACACATATTGAAGACTTTTATGATCGGTGAACACATCAACAAGGACTATACAAATAATGCCTCCAAATTTTCAAAGCAAACACCAAGGCCGCTAACTCAACGTCATGAGTGGGATAATTCCTCTCATGCACCTTAAGTTGCCTAGAAGCATAGGCAATAACCTTCCCATGTTGCATAAGTACACACCTCAAACAAACACGGGATGCATCACAATAAACCACAAAGCCCTTTGTACCCTCTGGTAAAGTCAACACCGGAGCCGAAGTAAGCCTATCTTTTAACATTTGGAAGCTCTTTTCACATGCTTACGTCCACTCAAACTTCTTGCTCTTTTGGGTCAAAGTAGTCAAAGGAGATGAAATGGACGCAAAACTATCCACAAACCTCCGATAATAACCCGCAAGACCCAAGAAACTCCGTATGTCAGTTGGAGTGAATGGTCTCGGCCAATTTCTCACCGCTCCGTTTTCCTTGGATCAACCTCAACTCCTTCACTAGAGATAATGTGACCAAGAAATGCCACCGACCTCAACCAAAACTCACATTTGCTATACTTGGCAAACAATTGATGTTCTTTAAGGGTTTACAATACCACCCTCAATGACCCATGTGATCACCTTGATTCGTCGAGTGTACCAAGATGTCGTCAATGAACACAATGACAAATAAATCTAGGTAACTTTGAAACACTCTATTCATTAGGTCCATGAACGCCGCAGGAGCATTAGTGAGACCAAAGGACATAATAAGAAACTCATAGTGGACATATCGAGTTCGAAAAGCTGTCTTTGGTACATCCTCACCTCTCACCATTAGTTGGTGATACCCTGATCTCAAGTCAATTTTGGAGAAGTAGCTTGCCCCTTGAAGTTGATCAAATAAATCGTCAATCCGAGGGAGAGGATACTTGTTCTTAATTGTGACTTTGTTGAGTTGGCGATAATCAATACACATTCTCAAAGACCCATCTTTTTTCTTCACGAACAAGACTGGAGCACCCCATCGAGAAATGCTAGGGCTTATAAAAACCTTGTCTAGCAAATCTTTAAGTTGTGCTTTCAACTCCTTCAATTCGGCTGGAGCCATTCGATAAGGAGAAATCCAAATGGGGTTTGTTTTCGGTAGCAAATCGATACCAAAATCAATTTCCCGTTAGGGAGAAATACCGGGAAGGTCATTAGGGAAGACCTCCGGAAATTCGCTCACTACGGGTACTGACTCGATGGGAGGAATTTCAGAGTCTAGATCTTGGACTCTCACTATATGATATAGGCAGCCCTTAGAGATCATTTTGAAAGCCATCAAACAAGAAAAGATAGAACCTCTAGGAATAGAACTTCCCCCCTTCCACTCAAATACGGGTTCATTTGGGAAATTAAACCTCACTACACTTGTCATATAATCAATAGTGGCAAAACAAGAATGCAACCAATCCATACCCAAAATAATATCAAAATCAAGCATATCTAGTTCAACTAGATCAACATTAGAAACTCTATTGGGCAACATGATAGGACAATTTCTATATACCCTCTCTGCAACATCCGACTCACCCACCGGTGTAGACACTAAGAAAGGCTCATGCAATATATCGGGTAAAGTACCAAACTTTTTAGTTACAAGAGGAGTAACAAAAGACAAATTAGCACCCGGATCAAGTAAAGCATAAACATCATTAGCAAATACTTTTAACATACCGGTCACCACATCGGGAGAGGTCTCTTGCTCACCCCTAGTACGAAGAGCATAAAAATGGTTCTTCTTTGGAGCATCTCTAGAACCACTTGCTTGTCCACTCTTCTCTTTCCCCTTCATGTTAGGACAATCTCGAACCATATGACCACTCTTGCCACAACCAAAACAATTACCCATTGTAACCAAACACTCACCAAAATGACCCTTTCCACACTTGGCACATGTCAGCTTCTTATTAGGTGAGTTACCACTCCTTCCCTTTTGAGCTCTCGGTTTTGCCACTCTCTCATTCCGAGTCTTAGGGAACTCGGATGGAACTTTATTAGAGAACCTCTTTTTGAACCTAGGCTTGTCTTGAATCTCAATCCTACTCTTGGAAGAATCCCTTTCAAAGGACCTTGTCTTCTTAGCATCTCTAGCCTTTCTCCTAGCCCTAGCTTTCTCAACTTGTCTAGCATGCACCATAAGCCTAGATATATTCATATTATCATGAAGCATGGCCGAATGGCATTCTTCTTGTAGATCATCCGATACTCCCATCACAAAGCGTCTTATCTCATCCCTAGTATCTGAAACCAAGGAAGGAGCATATTTCGACAATTTAGTAAACTTCATAGAATAATCTAGAACATTCATACCTCCTTGATGAAGAATGATGAATTCCACCACTTTGTCCTCCCTCATCTCTCTATGGAAGAATAGATCAAGAAATGCCTTTTTGAAAATCTCCCAAGTTACCGGTCCACCCCGAAGAGGCCGATTATCCCTCCATTGAATATACCAAGTTTGAGCCACATCCTTGAGTTGATATGTGGATACCTCGGCCTTCTCACTCGAACTCAACCCCATGGCAAAAAGAACCTTATACACCTCATCGATGAACTCTTGAGGGTCTTCATCAACCCTAGACCCATAGAAAGTGGGAGGGTTCATCTGAGCGAAGTCTCTCAAATGAGATGACATAGTGGAGACTTGTAGGTTGGCTCGGGGTGCAACCTCCCTGTTGGCTTGGGCCTTCATAGCTTGAGCTTGGAGAGTGGAGGCTTGAGCTTGAGAAGTAATGGCTTGGGCCATTTGCAGAAGGGCAACCCTTATCTCTCCATCCGTCAAGGGTGGAGGGTTGGCCGGAGCTTGTTCAAAATCAACCTCCTTTTCAAGTGGAGGATCTTGATCAACACGGGGAGGAGCAACCTCCTCCTCAAGCCTCCTAGACGCATTCCTCTGATTATTCATTTCCTATAACCAAAATAAAAGGTTTAGACGAAAACACGTAATAGCTACTCTAGAGGAACGACATTGGATTTCCAAGAAAGAGAAAGATTCCTAAGCATCGTATAGATTCCTATTCATAAGTGTGGCACGCTTCACAATTATGAGTATGAACCTACATAGACGTGGTTGAGAGAGACGTAATTATCAAGGATATTTAACCTAATGCTCTGATACCAAGTTTGTCACATCCGGGGAGCACCTCCTAGACGTAACCGGCGTCGTCATCCTCTTTGAGGACTAAGAATAGCCTCTTAGCATTCATCAGAACATTCATTGGCTAAATTATGCGGAAAAAATAGAACTTTTTAAATATATCTAATGGGAGGTTTACATAGACCTCTACATACAGATACTAGTATTAATATCGAGTATACATAGACCCGTTCGTATATGAAGATTATAGTCTTCTACTTTTATATCATACACATATATAAGATAGAATTAGAGTCATAAAATCCGTTTCATCTCATAAACTATCTAAAACGACAATATCAACATGGGCATAGCCCTATAACAATAAAAGTAAGCCACATATAGGCTTTATACAACTTTGTCCTCAAATGAAAGACAGAGTCAACATAAACGTCATAATATCTAAGCAAATCCGTAGGTAGAATATAGGCATCATCCTCGGGAATATGAGGACCTACCACTTGGATGATAAGAGTATCCAAGCCTCCTTCTCAATCACATCGAACCAAACCTCAATGACCAAAACCTAAAGTGTTTGGGAAAAAGGGAGAAAAATGGGGTTAGTAGGCCACATGTACTAAGAAGTATGAGACCATATGCACATATAACAACCAAACATGCTAAAAAGGGACATTAAGTTAAATCATGCCATTTCGTGTCTTTATGCACAATCAACAACTAGACCAACCAAGTAAACATGCTTAATCAAGTCAAAACAACCATATGCATATCACATACTCGAACCCATAATCTCACATAACCCTAACATCAAGTAATCACATTACAATCATAGATAAGAGTTAATCATGTGAATAGTAAAGCAAGACAACCAAACATAACCCTTATAAAGCCACAAGTGAAATGACCAAGAAAAGCCCCATAACCCTACTCAATCAAGTAACCAAATAAGAATCATAAATAGTGACTTACTTCACATAACATAACCTTCAACAGACATAAGTTCATACTTTAACCATAAAGACCAATTGCATGTTCATAAGCATCATAATCATCATGTAAAGTCATATACCTTTATTATCATTTACATACATAATATGGACCTCCTAAAGCTTCTATCAAGGAAAACTAGTGCAAGACCTAGGTAGAGTCCCCTACCCCTACCTAAGCTAAGTGTCTAACCTCTCAAGTTACCTTAGTTAGACTATACGTCATTACTTTATTTTAGTTTAGGGAACACTCGCCTTAACCGACATAGACAACATGAGCTAATGTGGAATCCGGTGTCACGAAACCTTATACCGATGGAAGGTGGTCTACCGTCCAAGGTAAAACCTAACATAAATGTACCTTTCTAGGTGGATCCACTAGCTAGTCTTCCTATGGGGGAAACATAGTTCAAGAACTAAGAGATAGGAAATTCCCTCTACATACCTCTTGGTAATTGGGGCCTCATCTCATGGAAATCAATGAAATGAGTATCCCTCAACGGGGAGTCAACATCACATATAGGACCAAAGGATAACACTTCCTCTATTGGAAAACCATTAACTCCCATTGTCAAGTTCACTCGGTGCTAATCTAGTCCCTTATTGAAATGTCTTTAATCTTTATTTATCAATCATAACTTAATTTAGGTCATAGGGTCTAGCCCTTGTATAATCATCATCATAATAGCTTAATAGGAATTGCATGAGTAAAAGCATTACATTACAATTCACATAAGTGAGGTTAACACTTTACATATCACATCATAGTAAGGCACATTGATACACATCACCATCCTTATAACATGTACACCCTAAGCAACCTCACAACCAAAGTTAAGACATTTCAATTCAACATCATACGAACTTATAAATCCTAAACAAGGCTTGCTCCAACATAATCATCATGACTTAATCACAATTAACCATAATTGAAATAAAGGATAAGGTCACAAGACTTACCAAGTCTTCTTCACAATTCACCATCATCAAGGTCTTACCATCAACCCTTAGTGCAACCTAAATAGGTCATCAAATCACCATAATTCAGTAACCAATGTAATCACAAGTCTAGAAGAATCACTACATCATAATTCAATAGTAGATCAAAGCTTAGGACTAAGTCAAATCATCATATCTTAGATCACCTACCAAGAACTGGCATGAAAGACTATAAATCATCCTAATTCATTCATAAAAAACATAAACACCACCACCTAGAAGTTATTTAACCCTTAACCAAGTCAATTGAATGATTAAACTACAATATGAATCAAGATCACAACTTAGGGTTAGGGACTTGGTATCATGTTCTTCCATTTAGGTAAGATAATCACCAATTACTACAATCAAGTTAACATACATGTTAATCAACTCAATTTAACCTAAAGGAAACATCAACAACTCAATTCATAACATCAAATTCGGAATTGGATGAAACCCATTAGAAATCTCTAGTTTTGAAATTAATTTGAATGAACCCTTTGAGGAAAGAGGTCTCAAAGGTGAAGAGATCCCATACCTTAATGTTTTGATGAGAATTTGAAGATTAATCCACCCTTTTCCAGCCCCCAATTCACCTCCTAGACTTAGCTTCAATGGAGTCTTCCAATAGAGAGAGAAAGTAGAGAGAAGGTAGAGCAACTTGTTTTGAAGTTGTGTTTAGATTAAATGAGGTTAGGGACTTTATAGGGTGACTAACTAACTTAATTAGACCCTCCTTAATCCCTTAATTAACTACCTAAAACCATAACTAATTAAATGACTTAATTAAAACGTGAAAGGAAACTTACCTGACCTCACAGACGAGACCCCGTCGACGGTCTATTTGTGGGTCAACGGACTTGCCCCCCTTCGTGCTGCACATCCATCGTCTCGGTGAGAGACTTGTGCAGCCGGGGGCTTCCTCCACTAGATTAAGTGTGGGACGATGGAGGCATCGCTCCCCATCAGTCCCCTTACGAATCGTGGATTGTTCCGTGATTGCTCCCCCACCAAGATTTGGCTAAGTGAGGAGGGACGGTGGCATCGACGGTCCGTTGGTCCATGCACGGGCCATTGGTTGCCCCGTCGTTGCACACAGCCACCACCTGTCCAAGTGTGGGGCAACGGTGGACCCAACAGTCAGTAGGTCCACCCACGGACCGTAGGCCATCCCGTCGATGCACACTGCCCAGACAGTGTTGCCAAGACCCACAAGGGTCCTCCTCAAGGCCCTTGGTTGGTCCTTGGGGATTTATACCCGGACGTTTTGACCATGAAACATCCCTAATACGTGCTACGCACCTTTTCACCAGATTTTGTTATATTTCGACTCTTAAAAACTAGTCAAATAGGCCAAGGCACACTAGCACCTCTTTGAACCAACTTTCGGACGTCATAGACGTTCTTGAACATTTTGGTTCCTAAACTTCCTAAGTGACCTATATTCATTAAACTAACCTTAAAAAACAGTGTCTAGACTTCCCGACACCTTTGTAAGGCTTAACGACACGTCTTACGTTTTCAAAATGTTACACATATATTCTAAATATTCTTTTACACTATGGAGATATTAAGTATAATTGAGATGTAAACAAACTATGAGACCTAAAACTATAACAAGATAAATGTTCAATTGTCAAGAAACATTATTTTCACAAATCTCTATCAATACGTCGATGAAGTATGAAAATCTTGGCAGAAATGATGCACGCTTTGGAACTCGCATCAGAAACAAAGAAGAAAAAAATGCACAAGAGAGTCCTTTGCCATGAAAAGCAGCTAACACAAAAATAAAGAGAAGTAATCAAATCAAATGATTAGATATTCTAGGAACAACAAACATAATGTTTAGGTGGGGATTGCCAATAGAACATAAAGAAAACTCTTCAAATTCCTATCTCTACTTTGAAAATGTTTTCCAAGTTGATGTTTTTTCTCCGTCTTTCTTATATTCCCTCCATTTAAAAAAGAGTGGTCTAGTTTAACTTGACACGGAGTTTATGAAAATAAAGAAGATTTTTAAATCTTTCAGTCCTAGATTAAAGTTATGTCAAATATACAAAATTGTCCTTTAATCTTGTGGTTTTAAACATGTCACATGGAAAGTTGAAAGTAAAATGTTCCCAAAAAAAAAGAGAAAGAGGTCATTCATTTTTAAACAAACTAAAAAAGAAACGTGGTCATTCTTTCTAAAATGGGAGGAGTAATATTTTCAGCTTCCTGGACAAAAAATAAAAGACAAGAAATATCACTTCAGTTTTTATGTTTTTGCAGTGGTTATGATTCAGTGAGCGTCCAAGTATATTTGCAAATAAAACATGCAACAAGATTTCATGTTTGGGAATGTTCTCTACGCATAAGATTGTAGCTGAATTAACAATATTACCAACAATTTATGAAGGGTGTTGTTGATCATTACCAAAAGGAGAACTAAGCCTACACCACAGTATTCCATCGTGGAGAGGTAAATTTAAACTCTTCAGAAGGCTGTTCGGCCTTTTTCTGTTTTTGGATCAGAGTTATGTTTACACACACATAATATATATGTATGTATACAAAAGGCAAATTGGTGCTTTCTCCAAAGTATATTCATGCATAATGTAATCTTACATTTCTTTCTCCAGCTATTTTCTGATGAATTCTGCTGTATGTGCAACTACTTTGTCAACCTTGTTGCCTGGAATTTTTTTCTTCACCGCACTTTCCTTTGTCAAGATCTCACACAACTACCATGCAAGAGGGATTATATAATGTAACATTCAGTTCTTAGATATCCAATGCAAATTAACAACTTCCAATTTAAAGTATAAGCAAAAAATGATCAGTACTCTGAAGCAGGACGACAGTTTGTTAAAAATTCCATGGAATCTACAACAAACACAACGGCAGTTGCTTGAGTCAAGAACTCAGCTAGTATCGGCCGAAGAAGAGAGCTCCCTTTATTTGGTTCCATTGACACTTATAAAGGAATTCAGTAAATCAATAACCAAAAAAACTGATAGACCATCAGCAATTAATAAGATCTAGTTTTCCCTTCTAAAGGTATAGATCACAAGGATGCATGCAAAATGGTAGGGAGGTAAAAGGGGAAACAAGAGAAAGACAATGTTGATTCCGTTGTCTTCCTCATAGTGTAGTATAAAACTTCCTTCATTTGGTTCTATTGACGTCACGGTACCCTGATGGGTTGAATCATCTCTAAGTTGGTTTATGCCAGCTCATAATGATCCGAACAATAATACTAAAAAAAAAAAAAATTTATACAGGTCACATGTTAAATAGTCACCTGGTAAAAAAGATATATTTTGCTTGAACAAGCGAACTGCATTTAAAGAGGTAAACAAAAGGGAATTCTTCAAATTTAAGCGTCCAAAAAGACTCAAAAGAGATGAGCAACCAATCTAAAACTAATACATGAATTAATTCACTTAGGATCATAATAGTGACAAAGGGGTGACATAGAGATTACAAAATGTGTGGCATTAATGGAAAGAAAAGGAGACAAAGAAAAACCTAACTGTAAGTCCCTCCTAGCCACCCCTCCCTGCACCCCGGATTAGCAACACATTCAAGAGATGAGTCTCGAACAAATGATAGAAAGAACCCACTAAGCCTTAAAAACATTTACATTATTCCCTTTGAAACATGTGTGCAAGGGAAAAAATAATTTTTGTTTGTGTTTTCCAGTAAGTTGCAACTATTGCACAAGTACACCACAACATTTACTATTAAAGTAGTGCCAAAGGCGGAGCTAAGATGTTACTAGACCGTAGAAAGACATCTTTAAGAGCTAATAATTGGATTCTAAATTTATTGTGGGAACATATTTAATGAATTTCTCAACACAATTACAATGTTTGTTTAGATCCTGCACTCTAGAAACATAATCATTGTGAACTATTGGGAGCAGCTTATAGCCATTAATGCTGCCATGTTTTGCCTTGGTAAACAACAGTTTCGGCTCAACTGAATGATACCGTGTTGGAATGTATGCGTCCAACAGTTACGATACGACCAGGTCCGTAACACGATTACAACTACAAAAAGTAAATAAATGCTGAAAGTAAAGATTGTACACATAACTTTATGTGGAAACCTCCTTGCTCAAGGGAGTAAAACCACGACCTGTCTCACTAGATTTTAAAACTTCTTTTAATGAAACTTCACAAGCAAAAGTAAAAGCCAGTTTACAACACACACGATATTATCCTACTAATTTCTATCTTGAGTAATAAACTATTTGATAGGAGCTTAGTGCTTCAAGATGTTTTGATGATCTCCTCGCAAGTGCACAGACCTGGTCCTCTGTAGAGTATGAAACACAACCAGGTCTCATAAGTGTTGGACCGCCGTAAAAGCTACCCGCGTAAGAAAGTTGGTGAAGCAGCAGAGTACTTCACCAATCCGGAGGGACGAGGTTGTTTGTTTGATGGGTACTAACTCTTCATTGGATAAATCAAACAAACAAAAACACATTTATTCATTCATTCAAAAAGGAGAAATTCTTCAAGCTTCGATAACAAAAAGGTAACTGATCTAAGTGCATTTATTTCTTTTTGTATTTGATATATTGTGTTTGTTTTCAATCGTTCTTAAATTGTAGGATTCTTTTCAATTGTGACAGAATTTCAATCTTGGGTGAATCATTATAATGGATGGGTTACGGGTCACTTAGGGTTTTACTTCAAGTCTATATTAATCATGTACGATTAGTATAGAGAGCAGTGTTGTATCTGCTCATGCTCAACCAAGTGATAGAGAGTACTACTTAGTGTGGAGATTAGTAGGTTAATCTTTTGTTTTGTAACCGACTTTTACTTTTGCTTGTTGAAGATTAGTGAAAGTTGTTTTGATAAGTCTTGTTAAGAACAAGTTGTGGTTTTCCTCCCTTGAGCAAGGAGGTTTCCACGTAAAGTGATTTTCATCTTTACTTTCTGCAATTATTCTCTATTTATTGTGTATTATTGTTGTGAGGACATGGTCCCATCTAAATAAATGGACGCACACATTCCAACAAGTGGTATCAGATCTTCACTTTTCAAATTGGTTAACACTAAGAAAAGGAAGATCCTAAAACAATGGCTACTCCACCAAATCTTGGGAAAGGATAATCATCTACCAGACTAGCCCAATTCAATGGACAATACTATGGATGGTGGAAAAATTAAATGCATGAATACATCAATGCAGAAGACTCTGAGTTGTGGGATGTCATTCTCGATTGACCATACATTCCCTTGAAGAATGTGAAAGATGGAGAGCTTACCACCTATGTGGTCAAAACAAGAAAAAAATATAGTGACGCTGACGGAAAGAAATTAAAAAGAACTTCAAGGTAAAAGAGGTTCTAGTATGTGGCATTGGATCTGATGAGTACAAAAGAATCTCTTCATGAATCTACAAAGGATATATGGGACTGTCTTCAAATTGCACATGAAGGAACTAAACGGGTGAAGGAGTCAAAGGTTGATATTGTAAGACCCCCAAAATTAGTTAGGGTGTCTAGAGACTTTCTTGTGCCTATAATCTATTTAACATGTTAATTAAGTGTGTTAAAGTATGTTTGGGTTATTGCAAGTCATTTAGAAGTCAAACGTCAAGGGGCGACCAACACGTTCGTCACCTAAGGGGCCTTATGTGTTTTTATGTCCTTATGTGTGTGTCATGAGCTTATGAGGTTATTTTATGAGTAATAATGATGTTTATAATCAGTGTATGGAATTTCATTAACTTTGGATGTCAAACGTCCAAGAACGTCTAAGATGTTCGAAAGTTAGCCCTTGAGACGTTCATGTGTGTCTTGAGTGTGGCTTGCATGTTTGGATATGTTTTACATGTTCATTTTAGGTGAAACTTTCATGGAAGGTCTTCAACATGTTAAGGTGTATATTCACGTTGTAAACATTCTGGTACGACTTCCCTAGGGCCCCTCAAGAGTCCTTCAAAGAAAGACCCAAAGGCTGTCGAGACACTACCTTGGCAATAGCAATCGACTGAACCAAATGACGCCCTATTGGTGGACTGACGCCCCGTCGATGGGGAAGCGTCGATAAACACTTATCCTGGGGGAAGGCTCAGCCAAATAACAGCCCAGGAGCCAATCGACAAAAGCCACAGACAGTCCGTCGATGGATCTATTGGGCGTCGATGGTGGCCGTTGGTGCAGGCCTGCAAAATTGCCATGCACGCTGCCTAATTTTGGGGTGAATGGGAAATTCAACCCACGTTCTAACCTGACCCTATGAGGTTTATTTAACTATTTTTGGGTATATTAGGTTTATTAAAAATGTGAATAGCCCATACCCAATCCTCCATTCAAAATCAAACCTCTCTCTCCCAAAATATCCACTCTAGAAACCTCCATTGAAGGTGAAGTTCAAGGTCAGCTTGTAGTTTTGATTCTCATGGGTTCTTCACCAATTATTAGGGTACTCTTCATCTAATAAAGATATGGTGATCCTTCATCTCTAGTTAATCTTCCATTTAGAGAGTCCTCTTCAAAGTTTTCAAAGAAGTTCCATGATCAAATCTTTTCTTCTTCAATCTAGCCATGAGTTCTTTCTTAAATTCATTTCAAAATCATAATATGAATGTATTGATGATTATCTACTGATATGGACATGATTTTCAATCCAAATTGCAGGATGAACCCATGCTCTCTCACAAACTCGATTTTAGCTTATGTATGGCTTTATGGTATTGATCTTATGCATATCGATTTGTGATTCAATTTTAATAATATGCTTATACCTACTGCCTAGAATGTGTATTGATGATGAATTGTTGAGGAATGATCCATGAGGGTTAAGTTTGAAGGTTTATGAATAAGGATAGTTTATCATGTAGTAACTTCTGATCTTGACGTTGATGGTTGTTATATGACTAGATCATGGTGAATTGTCTTAGCTACTGCCTATATGTATAATGTGATGATAATTAGGTATAATTTATCTAATATTTATAGATAACAATAGAATTGGCAAATATTGATTCAGCTTCTTATAGCCTATAGACTTGGTAGAGTACTGCATATGTTGTGATCTATATTCTAGGTTTTCATGAAACATGATTTAACTATGATTTTCTAAATCTTTTGATACTGCCTAACATGTTAATTATTGATAAAATATGATTGATGAACAAGACTAGGGAAATTGGTTGATGATCTATAACTCTGTACTTTCTAGTATATATGTGATGTATTGTATTAGATTGTAGTATGATCTTCTAGCAACTTGTACATGGTTTCTTTCATGATTAAATGTATATTTATCTAGTTCCCTATAAAATATTGATGATAAAAAGGGGTATTGATCAATGAGGATCAAAGGATTGATGAATTGGTAAGAATGACTCTTTCTCTCCACTTTTCTATATTATTGTAGTTGATGAAGCCTTCTATGGCATTGTGTAGTATATTCCACTTATGGTGGCGGTGTTTAATATATATATATATATATATATATATATATATGTGTGTGTGTGTGTGTGTGTGTGTGTGTGTGATCATGGCCTTTAAGGCAATTATAATATGAACGTGTGTTGGTGATGAATCACCCAATGTGAAGCCTATGCCTAGTTTCCAATTCTAGTTGTGATCTAGGTTGTATGGCTATTGTATAAGCATGTGTATATCTATGTTAGGATCATGTGTAGGTGCTTCCATTAATGAAGTGTTAAGTATAGATGATCCCTACCCATGTACCCCTATGTAAATGTGTGAATAGCTAATGTTAGGAGTCCTAAAGTGTAATATGAAGTTAGCGTGCCTCCTATGCTAAATTGTGTGGTCTGGTCTATGCTTGGTTGTGCATTGTGGTCTTACTATGGTGGTTGCCTCAATGTGTTGCTGATATCCATTATGTGATCATGTTGACCAATGTACACATAGACTCACACATTATGCATGCTTACAATGTAGTAAAGGGTCATGGTGTCTAATGAAAGGTTGATCGCATATTCACTAGATGTATACTACTATGCATGTAAGGTAAATGTATGTGAAGTATGTTATGTATTCCTTAACTAGGATGACTTGATAGGTGACTAGTATGTGCAAGGGTATGGGACCTTGTTTATGCATTGCACATGTGTACCTTGATAGGATAGTTCGTAGTGTTGGTTTTTATGTACATGAAAGTGAATGTATGAATATGTTATGAATATGTCTTATAGGCTATGATGTTAAGTATATGACATGATGAAGTATGAATGCGAATAGTGTCTAAATGTGTTTGTGTGAAAGGGTTGCTCATGTAGTTACACATATGCCCTTATGCATGAATAAAGTAAAGTATGACCATGTGTGACATTTATGTGTTATGTGAAAGGTTTGCTCACATATAAGTATACACACACACATGTATGATGATCTAGTCAATAGAGGGGCTCTTGAAAGGCGTTCTCAAGAGTATCCTAAACTAGATAGGCGTTTTAATATGCTATGTCCATGTGAAAGGTTTTGTCACATGATATAGGTTGATGAAAGGACTATAACCTATGAGCTAAGCATATGGGGAGTGAATCTCCTAAAGCCTATGTTTTATAAAGTAATGTAATAATAGCTTTGAATAAAGGGAACTTAGCTTAGCACCGAGTGAACTTGAAGTGAGGGGTATCCCTTCCCATTGTAGAAAGGTAGGTAACCATAACCCTCATGAGGTGGATAACTGCAATTCCTCAATACGCATAAAGAGGGTTTCCAAAAGTGAATAATCATAATGCCCCATTTGGCATGAAGAGGCTTTTAACATGTATGCCTGCGAGTTCCATAACTATGTTGCCACCATAGGATACTAGCTAGTGGATCGGCCTAGAAAACTATGTCATGTTTGGTTCTACTTTGGCCGGTGGACCACCTTCTTTCGATGTGGGGTTTCATAACACCGGATTCCATGTTTAGCAGCACATGGTCTATGTCGGTTAAGGCTATAGTTTCCCTAAAGTAAAATGCACAATGGAAGAAAAGTAAGGACTATAACAAGGATAACCTAAGGGAAGTTGCTTAGTGTAGGTGGGAGTATGAGAATTCACCTATGCATTGCACAAGCGACTCTTGACAGAAGTCATACAAAGGTGTTCTTATGCATGTGTCTATATTTATTGTTCTCTTGCATGACATTGTGTTAGGTGTATACACGATGAGCTTATACGCATGATATGAAGTTCTAATATGACTATGTGACTAAGGTCCTATATTGAAGTGTATGTGGTCGACTATAGCATTTTGTTTGGTCATGAAGGATATGTTAAGTCTTGTGGTCTCATCATAGGTCTACTAAGTATGTGTGAGGTTATGGGGCTTCACATTTACATTGCACTAGTAGATATAGATTGGGATTATGAGTAATGTTTCATAAGGTTCTATGTGAAGTAAAATAAGTACATGTGCATAATGACTAGAGCTTACTGTAATGTACTTATGTCTTGGCCTAAATGGGTCTTTGAGGTATTATACTTCTATGATGGTATGTGTGTGCTTATATAAGTTGTATGAATTATTCCTTGTGGCCTTAAGCTAATGTATTGAACCAAGTATCACTAGAGGATTACTTGGGAGGTTAAGAAGTTAAAGAAAAAAATGCTCACTGTTAAGGCAAATAGCTCACTGTAAAGTGACCCTAAAAGTGGCTTAAATTCTATGTGTGATCTTATATGATATTTGCCCTTTGAATATGTCTATATGAAGTATGTGAATGATATAATGCTATTATATAAAGGATTTATGAAGATTTACTAAAAAAAGGCATGAAGTATGATTTCAAGAAAATTATCCTTTTAAGTGCATGTTATTGCATGGTTGCCATACATAGTGCATTCTTGTACTATCTCGATTCTTCTCTACTTTTTACACAAAGTGTAGGTTATGGATGCTTAAAGGATGTCTTAAATGGTAAAGAACTTGATATATGATTCCCAAGCTGAAGGAAAGGAATCCTTAAGTCCAAGGATTCCTAATGTCATGTCTTTACCGTAAAGGTTTTAAATATTTTACTTATGTATTATGTTATAAGGGCCGTGTCCCTAGAGTACTCTTATGATGTTGAGTCTAGGATGACAAAAAGAGACTAGAGTCTTTAACTATGTATGATGATATTATATATATATATATATATATATATATATATATATATATGAAGTAATGTTCTAGCATATTATGTGCTAAGAAAGTTTTAAATTTTCCGCTAAATTTACCTATCACAATGTGATTAATGATAACTATGGGCTCGTATAAGACCTTTGAGAGGTCAATTACATCATGTTAATTCTAGGGGGTGATCCCCGGATATGACAAACGTGGTATCAGAGCATGAGGTTTATAAAAGTGGTTTTAGGTTCCAAAAGTCTCATATTGCCACATCTAGTAGAGTCTCGATCATCGGTGTGAATCGCGACACATCTATGAGCGAGAGGATATTGGACGATAGAGTTTCCCTTCTTCATCATTCTCATATCGTGCCATAGAACTTAACTCTATAAGATCTCTCTCTTATGTTTTGTTGTCCGGTGTTCTTTTAGATGTGATTTCTTGGATGAGATTGTATCACTATGCTTCAGGGAGAAAATGTGAGTTTTGATACTAATCTTGTTTTTATGGTTTCATGAGTATGTGTGAAGGTGAATTTAGCAATGATATGGTGTGGCTATATATGAGACCTATGTGAAATGGCATGTTATATAGAGAATTATATGTTATGATATGGTTAAAGCATGCTAGGAATATGTTAAATGGTAAAGATGCATGCTGCCTAAGTGTAAGTGTATAATGGTTCAAATGTTGCCCTTGTTTATATGTGTGAACCTTCATGATTGTTTTGTATGTATTGAAGTCTTTTTATAGGCTTGGTCTTAGAAGCAATGGTAGCATGATTGTCCTTGTAGGGTCATGTTGTGGGTTTGATTGACCTAAAAGCAACCTTACTTTAAGGATGAATGAAAAGGAGGAGTCCATATGGATAATTGTCCTTGTTGTTTTCCCCTAATGTTGTATGACCCTGGTGTCTATGGTATTGTATAAAAACTTTATGTGGATGAATAGTATGGCCTAACATGAAAATTTTGTGATAATTTGCATAGATGATAAGGTTTTGAATGCCTTGGTTGACTTACTCTAATTCCTTCTAAAGAGGTAATCACTTTTAGTGATGAAAATGAAGGTTGTTAAGCTAAGATTCTCTTGAGGTTGGGTTAAGTTGCTCTTAATTGGGTTTACCCTAAGTGGGGGGATGGGGATAGAGTAGTAAGGTCGTAGTGTCTATATTGTCCTTCTATTCTTACTTGAGCTTGAATCTAATGACTTCTTAGTAATCTTGTTTATGATAGGAGCTTTGCATAAATATGAATTGCATTGTCACATCCGGGTTTACTCCCTAAGACGTAACCGGCATCGTCATCCTCTTTGAGGACTAAGACTAGCCCCTTAGTTTTCATCATTGCATTCATAATAAAAAATACGGAAGAATTTAAAATTTCTGTATTTCTACATTGAGGTTTACATAGACCTCTACATACACATACATATAGTTATATCGAGTATACATAGACCCTTTGTATATGAATATTACATAGTCTTCTACTTTTATTGCACATACATATATATAACATAAAATAGAGTCTCAAAGTCGTCTCATCCCATAACCATCTAGAACGATCATAGAAATTTGGGCATATCCCTACATCAATATCAAGAAGCCACATATAGGCTTATACAAATTGTACTCAAACAAAATAGAATGAACATAAGATTCTAAAAATTAAAGCAACTCCATAAACTACATATTGGAATCGCCCTCGGAAAGTGAGGACCTACCCACTTGGATGGTAGAGAATATCCAAGTCTTCTTTAAGTCGTCTCGAATGAGCCTTCAACGACCGGAACCTAAAATGTTTGGGAAAAAGGGAGAAAATGGGTTTAGTACGCTAGATGTACTAAGTATGAGACCATATGCACATATAACAACAAAGCATTCTAAAAGGGACATTTAGTTAAATCATGCCATCTTACCTCTTTAAAGATTTATGCACAATCAAAACAAGCCATACTATTTATTTAGACATGTTCAACAAGTCAAATCAAACTATATGCATATCAATATACTTGAACCCATAATCTCATATAACTCTATCACCAAGTAATAAAATCACAAGTATGAATAAGAGTTCATCATGAAAATAGCAAAGCAAGACAACTAATCATAAATCCTCATAAAGTAAACAAGTGCAATGATCAAGCAAAGCCCCATAACCTTACTCAATAAAGTAACCCAATATGAACCATAAATAGTAACCCACTTCACATAACATAGCTTCCAAGTACACAAAGTTTCATACTTTAGCAATAAAGACCAATTACATGTTCATAAGCATCATAATCATCATATAAGATCATTTGAATTTATCATCATATACATACATAATATTAACCTCCTAAATCTCCTATCAAGGCAACCTAGTGCAAGTCATAGGTAGAGTCCCATACCCCTACTTAAGCTAAGTCAAACCCCTCAAGTCACTTTAGTTAGTTTATACATCATTACTTCATTTTAGTTTGGGGAACACTCACCTTAACCGAAATACAACACATGAGCTAAGTGTGGAATCTGGTGTTGTAAAACCTTACATCGATGCAAGGTGGTCTACCGACCAAGATAGAACCTAACATGAGACTAGCATCTAGGTGGATCCACTAGCTAGTATTCCTATGGTGGCCAGATAGTTAAGGAACTTGGGGCCGTCTTGGAAACATCACTCTACACCCTATTTGGGTCATGAGGCTATCTACCCCGAGAGGAACGTAGTGAACCCTACCTTCCCTATGTGGGAAAGTGTCACACCCTCACACACAAGATCACTCGGTGCTAAGCTAAGTCCCTTCTTGAAATGTATTGAATGTCTTTAATTATCAATCATAACTTAGTTTAGGTCATAGGGTCTAGCCCTTGTATAATCATCATCATCATAGATCAATATCAATTGCATGAATATAGTCCTCTCATCACAATCCATATAAGTAAGGTCAACACATTTACATGTTCATTCATAATAAGACACATTGGTAGTTATCTACACCCTAATAACCCTTCACCTTAATCAACCTTAAACCATAGACAAGACATTTCAATTCAACATCATACCACCCTATCAAACCTAATCAAGGCACACTCCAATACAGCATCATGGCTTAATCACAATTCACCATAAATTGAAGTAAAATATAGGGATAATAAGACTTACCAAGTCTCCTTCACAATTCTTGACCAAGGTCTTACCATCAACCCATAAATCAACCCAATTAGGGGAGTAACATCATCACACAATGATAACCAATAAGATAACAAGGCCAATTGCATCACTATAAGACAATTCAACGCTAGATCATAGTTTAAGACAAGACACTTAAGTCAATTTCACAATATACTCTATAACCTAAATCACATTTCAAGAACTAGCATGATAAACCTATAATTTATCTTAATTTATTCATAATAAGACCATAGGATAGTAATCTAATTAATAACCAACTCAATTTAATGATCATAATACAATATAGGTCAAGATCACAACCTAGGGTTAGGGGTTGAGGATCATGTTCTTCAATTTAGACCAAACCATCAACAATTATTATGATCAAGTTAAAATACATGTTAATATATTCAATATAACCTAAAGAAATCATCAACAAGTTAATTCATAACTTCAATTTCGAGATTTGATGAAACCCACTTGAAAACTCAAGTTTTGGAAATACTTTGAATGAACCCTTTGAGGAAAGAGGTCTCAAAGGTGAAGAGATCCCATACCTCAACGTTTTGACAAGGATTTAAAGATGAAATCTTCCCTTTCCATCCCCCCAAACCCTTCCTTTACTTAGTCTTCAATGGAGTCTTCCATTAGAGAGAGAAATAAGAGAGAAGGTAGAGGAATTTTTTTAAGAGTTCTAATTTGTTTAATGGGGTTGGGGCCTTTATATGTGAGATTAACTAACTTAATTAGACCCCCTTAATCCCCTAATTAACCACCTAACCCCTTAACTAATTAAGTCAATCAATTTTAAAACGTGCAGGAAAAACATGACCCTCACAGATGATACCCCGTCGGCGGACCGTCTGTGAGTCAATGTCTTGGCCCACCTCCGTCCTGCACATCTGTCGGTTCGGTCAGAGACTTGTGCAGGCGAGGGATTCTACATTTTGGCTAAGTGTGGGACGATGTTTGGCATCGATGCCCCGATGATCCATACACGAGGCATCGTTTGCATCTCGTCGATGCACACTGCCAAGGCTGTGTTGCCTCCAACCTGCAAGGGTCCTTCTCAAGGGCCCTTGGTTGGTCCTTGGGGAGTCGTACCCGTACGTTTCGACCATGAAATATCTTTAATATGTGTCACACACATTTTCACTAATTTTCATTAATTTCCGACTCTTAAAAACTAGTCAAATAGGCTAAGGCACGCTAGTACCTCTTTGAACCAACTTCCGAACGTTATGGGCGTTCTTGGACATTTTGGTTTCTAAACTTCCTAAATGACCTATATTCATTAGAATAACCTTAAAAACAGTGTCTAGACTTCTTGAAACCTATGCTAGGCTTTACAGCACGTCTTGGATTTTCGAAGTGTCACATTATCCCCCCCCCCCCTTAGGAACATTCGTCCCCGAATGACACTAAAATTCTTTTGAAGGAAGTAATAGACTCAAGACTAGCAGCCCAACCAACATAATACGTATCATTTCAATCAAGGCAATTCAAAACTTCAATTACCAAATATGAGATTCAAATATTACTTCATGAGGCATTTCCTTCTCATAACAACAATATGAGCTCAACATGATATAAATGAGTCAATAAGAATCAAGTTCAACTCATCAACATGCCATACATTATTTCATAAAGACTCACCATGTAAAAATGCACTACATAACTCAAAACAAACCAAAAGCAAAAATTTCAAGTTCAAAGACACTATTCACTATAACCTCACTGTGAAGTATTCGAAAATGCATATTTTGCAAAACTTCACCCAAAAATCAAGAAACTTCAATTTATAGTCATATTTATATTAGTAAAAATAATGACTAACCTTAATTATAAACAAGATGAGGGTAACGGGACTTCATGTCGGCCTCGGCCTCCCATGTTGCACCCTCAACTAGGTGATTTTTCCATAACACTTTTACGGATACCACCTCTTTTTTCCTCAACCTTTTTACATGCCTATCAAGGATTTGAATAGGAACCTCCTCAAAAGAGAGGTTATCCTTAACACCAAGACCCTCAATAGGAAGAATGGATTCGGGATCACCGACACACTTCTTAAGCATAAAAACATGGAAAACTTGATGAACCAAAGCAAATTCACTAGGCAACGTCAACTCATAGGCAACCTTACCAACCCTTTTCAAGATTTCATAGGGACACACATAACGAGGACTTAACTTCCCTTTCTTTTCAAATCTAACAACCCCCTTCATAGGTGAAATTTTCAAATACACCTTATCACATTCTTCAAACTCAAGATCCCTCCTTCTATGATCGGCATAAGACTTTTGCCGACTATAGGCTGTTTGCAAGCGAGACTTTTGCCGACTATAGGCTGTTTGCAAGCGATTTCTTATAATATGAAATTTTTCCAAAGTTTTATAAATCAAATCGGATCAAGAATCAAATACTCACCGAGTTCAAACCACCCAATAGGAGTCCTACACCTCCTACCATACAAGGCTTCATAAGGAGACATGGAAATTGATGAATGTAAACTATTATTGTAAGCAAACTCTACCAAAGGCAAGTGCTTATCCCAACTCCCTTTGAAATTGATGACACAAGCTCTAAGCATATCTTCAAGGGTTTGAATAGTACGTTCCTCTTGACCATCTGTTTGGGGATGAAAAGCGGTACTCAACTTCACCTTAGTACCCAACCCTTCTTGAAACGACCTCCAAAACCTAGATGTGAATTGTGCACCCCTATCTGATATGATGGATAACGGAATACCATGGCGACACACAATCTCATCTACGAAGACTTTGCATAATCTTCCACCAAATAAGTAGACTTGACGGGAATAAATGAGCGGACTTGGTCAATCTATCAAACACCACCCATATGGAGTCATATTATTTTTGAGTTTTAGGCAAACCTACCACAAAATCCATATTGATGTCTTCCCACTTCCAAGTAGGAATTTGGATTTCTTGTAGTAAGCCACCCGGCCTTAGATGTCCCGCCTTCACTTGTTGGCAATTTGGACACTTAGCAACAAACTCCGCTATGTCTTTCTTCAAACCTTACCACCAATAAGTTTCCTTAAGGTCATGGTACATCTTTGTGGCACCCGGATGAATGGAGTAGCGGGACTCATGGGCTTCCTCAAGGATCCGGTCCCTCAACCCATCTACCTTGGAAACACACAATCTCCCTTGGAACATTAAACCCCCCCCCTAAGGAGAATGATTCATTTAGCTTACCAAGGGCCGACTCTTTCAATTCCATCTGTGGTTGATCAAGGTGTTGGTTGGACTTCACTTCAACCACCAAATATGACTCGGAGTTATGTCGAGCCAACACGCCGCCATTCGGAGAATCTTCCAACCTCACGCCCATCCGAGAACCTATGAATATCTTTGACTAGGTCTTTCTAGGATTCTTCTATGTGAGACACACTACCCATAGAAGTACGACTTAGAGCATCCGCAACCACATTGGCCTTGACGGGGTGATAGAGGACACTCATGTTATAATGTTTCAACAATTCTAACCACCTTCTTTGTCGGAGATTCAACTCCCTTTGGGTAAACACATATTGGAGACTCTTATGGTCGGTGAAGACATCAACATGAACATCGTACAAGTAATGCCTCCATATTTTCAAGGGAAACACCACGGCCTCTAACTCAAGGTCATGAGATGGATAATATTTCTCATGCACCTTGAGTTGTCTAGAAGAATAGGCAATCACTTTGCCATGTTGCATAAGCACACACCCCAAACCCACTCGGGATACATCACAATACACAACAAAACCCTTTGTTCCCTCCAGTAAAGTCAACACCGGAGCGGAAGTAAGCCTATCTTTCAAGATTTGGAAGTTCTTTTCACATGCCTCAAACCACTCAAACTTCTTACTCTTTTGGGTCAACGTAGTCACGGAAGATGCTATGGACGCAAAACCATCCACAAACCTCAGATAGAAACCCGCTAGACCCAAGAAACTCCTAATGTCGGTTGGAGTCAATGGTCAAAGCCAACTTGTCACCGCCTCCATTTTCCTTGGATCAACCTAAAACTCCTTCACTAGAGATTATATGACCAATAAATACCACCGACCTTAACCAAAACTCACATTTGCTATACTGGCAAACAATTGATGTTCTTTAAGGGTTTGCAATACCATCCACAAATTACCCATGTGATCACTCTCATTTTTTGAGTATACCAAGATGTCGTCAATCAAAACAATGACAAATGAATCTAGGTAACTTTGAAACACCCTATTCATTAGGTCCATAAACGCCACCGGAGCATTAGTTAGACCAAAGGAAATAACTAAGAACTCGTGGTGGCCATATCTAGTCCGAAATGCCGTCTTCGGTACATCCTCACCTCTCACCCTAAGTTGGTGATACCCCGATCTTAAGTCAATTTTTGAAAAGTAGCTTGCCCCTTGGAGTTGATCAAACAAGTCGTCAATCCGAGGGAGGGGATACTTGCTCTTAATAGTGACTTTGTTGAGTTGGCAATAATCAATACACATTCTCAAGGACCCATCCTTCTTATTCACAAACAAAATCAGAGCACCCCATGGAGAAATACTAGGCCTTATGAAGACCTTATCTAGTAAATCTTTAAGTTCTGCCTTCAACTACTTCAATTCGGCTGGAGCCATCCGATAAGGAGGAATCGAAATGGGGTTTGTTTCTAGTATCAACTCGATACCAAAATCAATTTCCTATTCGGGAGGAATACCGGGAAGGTCATAAGGGAAAACCTTTGAAAATTCACAAACTACGGGGACCGACTCAATGGGAGGAATTTCGGAGTCAAGGTCTTGGACTCTCACTATATGATATAGACAACCCTTAGAGATCATTTCTATTAGACAAGAAATGATACGACCTCTAGGAATAGAACTTCCCCCCTTCCACTCAACAACGGGTTCATTTGTGAAATTAAACCTCACACCCTTGTTCTACAATCAATAGTGGCAAAAAAAGAATGTAAGCAATCCATACCCAAAATGATATCAAAATCAAGCATATCTAGTTCTACTAGATATACATTAGAAACTCTATTGGGCAACATGATAGGACAATTTCTATATACCCTTTTAGCAACTACCGACTCACCCACTAGAGTAGATACTAAAAATGGGTCATGCAAGATATCGGGTAAAGTATCAAACTCTTTAGCTACTAGAGGGGTAACAAATGATAAAGTAGCTCCGGGAACAAGTTAGGAATATACATCAATAGAGAAGATGTAACATACCGGTCACCACGTCGGGAGAAGTCTGTTGCTCACCCTAGAGTGGAGAGCATAGAAGCGGTTCTTCTTTGGAGCCTCATTTGAACCACTTTCTTGAGCTTGACCAATCTTGTCTTGGTCCTTCCATTAGGGAAATCTCGAACCTTGTGCCCAACTTTTCCACAACCAAAGCACTTATCCGTCCCTATGAGGCAAGCACCATAATGCTTCTTTACACACTCACCACAAGTTGGTTTCTCATTTGGTGAACTAGTACCTCTTTACTTTTTAGGTTTAGGGTTTGCACCCTTTTAATTACGATCCTTAGGGAACTTCGTTGGAACTTGACTTGAGACCCTCTTTTTGAACCTAGGTTTGTCTTGGATCTCAAGCCTATTCTTTGAAGAACTACCATCATAAGATCTTGTCCTTTTTGCATCTATAGTTTTCCTCCTAGCCCTTGCCTCCTCCACTTGCCTAGAATGCACCATAAGATGGGAAATGTTCATGTTGTCATATAGCATAGCCGAATGACACTCCTCTGGCAATTCTTCGGACACCCCCATCACAAAGCGGTTCATTTCATCTCTGGGATCAGAAACCAAAGAAGGAGCATGTTTTGACAATTGAGTAAACTTCATGGAGTATTCAAGCACACTCATAGTTCCTTGACGAAGGTTGATAAACTCCGCCACTTTTGCTACCCTCATCTCCCTAGTAAAGAACCGATCAAGAAAAGCCTTCTTGAAGATATCCCAAGTCACCGGACCACCCCTAAGAGGCCTATTGTCCCTCCATTGAACATACCAAGTTTGAGCCACATCTTTGAGTTGATATGTTGAAAGCTCGACCTTCTCACTAGTAGACAACCCCATAGCAAAGAGTATCTTGTAGAATTCATCAATGAACTCTTGGGGGGTGTTCTTTAACTTTAGACCCATAGAAAGTGGGAGGATTCATCCTAGTAAAGTCCCTTAGGCGGGATTCCATGGTAGTTACTTGTTGATGAGCTCGGGGTACAACCTCCCGATTAGCTTGGGCCGTCATAGCTTGGGTTTGAGTAGTGGCGGCTTGGGATTGAGTAGTAATTGCTTGAGCCATTTGGAGAAGGGCAGCCCTTATATTCTCATCCGTCAACAGTGGAGGATTGACCGGAGCTTACTCATCCATAACATCTTCTTCAAGGGGAGGAACTTGATCACCACGGGGAGGAGCTCCCGCATTGTCAATCTCCTCATCAAGTCTTCGTGCCATATTCCTTCGAGTGTTTATTTCTCCTATAATCATATCAATAGGATTGATTAGATTCAAAAACACACCATAAGTATACTCTAACGACACGATATTAGATTTCCAAGAAAAAAGAGAGATTTGTAAGCATCATATAGATTCCTATCAAGAAGAATGGCGCGCTTCATAATTATCAATACGAATCTACATAGACGTGGTTGAGAGAGACATTATTATCAAGGATTTTTAACCTCATGCTTTGATACCAAGTTTGTCACATGCGGGTTTACCCCCTAGATGCAACCGGCGTCGTCGTCCTCTTTGAGGACTAAGACTAGCCCCTTAGTTTTCATCATTGCATTCATAAGTCAAAAATACGGAAGAATTTAAAACTTTTACTATTTATACATTGAGGTTTACATAGACCTCTACATAAACATACATATAGTTATATCGAGTATTCATAGACCATTCGTATATGAAGATTACATAGTCTTCTACTTTTATTGCACATACATATATAACATAAAATAGAGTCTCAAAGTCGTCTCATCTCATAACCATCTAGAACGATCATAGAAATTTGGGCATAGCCCTACATCAATATCAAGAAACCACATATAGTCTTATAAAAATTGTACTCAAACGAAATAGAATGAACATAAGAGTCTAAAAAGTAAAGCAACTCCATAAGCTAGATATCGGTATCGCCCTCGGAAAGTGAGGACCTACCCACTTGGATGATAGATAATATCCAAGTCTTCTTCAAGTTGTCTCGAATGAGCCTTCAACTACCAGAACCTAAAATGTTTGGGAAGAAAAGAAAAAATGGGATTAGTACACCACATGTACTAAGTAGTAGACCTTATGCACATATAAAAACAAAGCATGCTAAAAAGGGACATATAGTTAAATCATGCCATCTTACCTCTTTAGAGGTTTATGCACAATCAAAACAAACCATACCAGTCATTTAGACAGGTTTAACAAGTCAAACCAAACTATATGCATATCAACATACTTGAACCCATAATCTAGTATAACTCTATCACCAAGTAATAACATCACAAGTATGAATAAGAGTTCATCATGAAAATAGCAAAGCAAGACAACTAATCATAAATCCTCATAAAGTCAACAAGTGCAATAATCAAGCAAAGCCCCATAACCTTACTCAATCAAGTAACCTAATAAGAACCATAAATAGTAACCCACTTCACATAACATAGCTTTCAAGTACACAAAGATTCATACTTTAGCAATAAAGACCAATTACATGTTCATAAGCATCATAATCATCATATAAGATCATTTGCATTTATCATCATATACATACATAATATTAACCTCCTAAAGCTCCTATCAAGCCAAACTAGTGCAAGGCATAGGTAGAGTCCCATACCCCTACCTAAGCTAAGTGATACCCCTCAAATCATTTTAGTTAGTTTATACATCATTACTTCATTTTAGTTTAGGGAACACTCGCCTTAACCGACATAGACCACATGAGTTTTGTATGGAATCTGGTGTTGTAAAATCTTACACCAATGGAAGGTGGTCTACCGGCCAAGATAGAACCTAACATGAAACGTAGAATCTAGGTGGATCCACTAGCTAGTATTCCTATGGTGTAAACATAGTTAAGGAATTGGGGCCGTCTTGGAAACATCACTCTACACCCTATTTGGGTCATGAGGCTATCCACCACGTGAGGACCGTTGTTAACCCTACCTTCCCAATGTGGGAAAGTGTCTGTCACGCCTCAAAACCCATTAAGACGGACAGGCACCTGATGCCCTAAAGGCCCGAGAGAACCAACCTACAACCTGTTCTTACTGAGCATATACTATAACAATTGAGACAAGTTAACTTTGGATGCAGCGATATAAACCAACGTAAGTAGGTCCAAAAGTTATATACAAGACTTGGCTGTTTAGGCCACAACTCCTTAAGACACAACTGAACCATGTACATACGTCTACAAAGCCTTTAAAAGATAGAAGACTAGAGTAGGTCGGGACAGACCCCGCCTTACCCTTAACTATGATACAATACCAAACGAATTTACCAAGGACTTAATAAAGCTCCGAATCAACTTGGAGCTCACCAAAAGTAGCAGAATTTTGAGTGCTCCTACTGAGGAGGTCTACTAGCTGGAGTACCTGAGCCTGCAGCATGAAATGCAGCGTCCCCAATACGGGACGTCAGTACGAAAAATGTACTGAATATGTAAGGCAAAAAGTATATGTAATACAAGGCACAAATGAAATCAAGTAGCAACATATGAGTGCATAGATTAGGAGAGAAGACCACCTTTGCTTACTCTTGTGGAATCAAGTAAGCTACATTCTTTTCTTTACCTTCTTTGTATGTTATAATCTTTGTTGGGCATGTGATACAAGTGACCAGCTGATCAGTGGTAGAAGAGGATGACCCATGCTAGGCGTATTAACCCCTGGGATGCGGTCCTCATAATTACACAACTTGGGATCGGCCCATGCTAGGCTTTCGCCCCTGAGCTGCCACCCTTCTATACCAATAGGGATCGGCCCATGCTAGGCTTTCGCCCCTAAGCTGCCACCCTTAATTAAATAGATTTCTTCACTTAGATTCTTTAATCTTTGAGATTATTGTTAATCAGTTCATAACTCTTTTGAGATGTTATTTTGGATAATCGTAACACTTTGAGATGTTGATTTGGTGGTCATAATCATCTTGGAGACATGAAATTACGGAACAGTAGTGGAATACATGAAAACAATACTTTGAGGCAGTAACAATGACATAAGGAGCTATGAAACATCAACACCTTACTTTAAGACCTTAATGGCACAATTGACTTCAATTGGCTTAGGAGAAGGATTCATCAAACTTTCTTTTGCAAATACCATTTCTATAACAGCACAAGGGGAAATTACACAAGTATAGAGTAGCTTGAATACATATAATGACGTAGTTCCATGTACTTAGAATGGGGAAAAGAACTATTGTTAGCTATTTGGGAAGTAGTAGCTTGCCACCATGCTTAGAAATAGAACTTATGAGAATCACTTCATTGATATTAATTGCAGGTGGCAGATTTCATGCCAAAAGGATATATAATCGAATAGCCTTACATACCTTATATTTATGACCAATACCACTATCACGATTCATCCTTCCTTATTGGGTGCTA